>PVIU01008253.1:0-84859 GCA_004026605.1 Ondatra zibethicus
ATGGGGGTGGGCCTTGGACTTCCAACAGGGCAGGGCACCATGCCCTCTTTCAAGGAAGAAGGGGGAGGGAGGAGGGGTGGGGGGTAGTGGGAGGGGACCGGGAGAAGGGGAAGAAAGGAAAAAAAAATTTTTTTTTTTTATCTTTAATTATGTTCTTGAATGGAAAAAATAAAACAAAACAATGTATGGAAAAAAAAATTATACAAATACACAACACTTAGCTTATTTATATTATTGAATAAAGCAAAAGACAAGAATAATGTAAAAAAAAAAAAAGAAAAAGGTATAGATCAATTAAAACGTTTTAATGCTAATAGTAATAAAAATAACAACAAAGCCAAATTCTTCCCAGGACTCACTAACACAATAGATATATATCCCAAATTAACAAAGAAAAGTATAATATAGAATACAGATTTAAAGGAACTCAGCAAATCAAGATAAACTTTAAAGTGAAAAGGGTAAATAATTATCAAACTACTTTGTAACCCATAAATAAATATATACACAAGTATAACTTTGAGAAAATTACTAAAGTTAGTCATATAGACTATAAAAAGAAGACAACAAGAATAAAGGAAAATGCAAACAATCACAAATAATTTATATGAACTAAAAAGTCTTGTCAAAACTCCTACTTTATTTGTTGAGTTTTTTAAAAAGATAACTGTGCTATTTATAAAATATATACCTGACATCTGAGTGCAGAGAAATGCTGAAAGTAAATATATGGAAATATCCTAGACAAGTAGAAACCCAAAGAACATAGCATATTTCTAGTAGTAGTCAACAACAGACTTTAGTGAAGAAAGCATTCTTGAGGAAAAGCAGGATGTTATATTATAATAAAATATTCCACTTACCAGAAGAATAAAACTTTCAATATTTTTGTTCATTAGTCTATGTATAAGTAACTAATGAAACAATCAGTAGAACTACAACTAGAATCTGAAATAGATGTAAACATATTGTGACACTGCGACATCCTTCTCTCAATAATTCATAGATCAAGAATACAAAAAAAATGAAGTAAGTAATGTAGTATTTACTTAAATAATTAACAGACTAGGCTTAAAGGATTCAAATAAAAGGCAGCACTTAATGCCAAATATGCAAAGCGAGTCTACATTCTTCATAAGCACATACAAAAATTTATTAAATTTGATCAAATTTTGGGTCATAAAATAATTTAAAAGATTTGTTTTGAGTATAAAGCAGATCCACTTTCGTAACTTATAGAAAAACTTAAAAATAATCATAATAATGTAAAATTAACAAGGTGAAGTCTATAAACTTTAATTTAAAAAGTTTAAGGCTGGCGGTAATGGCACACGCCTTTAATCCCAGCACTCAGGAGGCAGAGGCAGGCGGATCTCTGAGTTCGAGACCAGCCTGGTCTACAGAGCTAGTTCCAGGACAGGCTCCAAAGCCACAGAGAAACCCTGTCTCGAAAAATCAAAAAAAAAATTTAAATGTATCTTAGCAATAAAATAATTATAACAAAGATTTTTTATTATTGTTATTTTAAATTACCTTATAAATAATACCAATCAAAATTTCCACTTCCTCCCCTCCTTCCACTACCCTACTGCTCCCACACACACCCGCTCCCTCCCCTTCCAGTCCTGAGAGAGGGCAAGGTATCCTGCCATGTGAGAAGTCCAAGGCCCTCCCCACTACATTCAGGCTTAGGAAGGTATGCATCCAAACAGACTATGATCCCAAAAAGCCAGTACATGCAGTAGAGACTAATCCCAGTGCCATTATCAATGGCTTCTCCGTCAGCCCCCATTGTCAGCCACATTCAGAGAGTCCAGTTTGATCATTCAGTCCCAGTCCAGCTGGATTTGGTGAGCTCCCATTAGCTCAGGCACACTGTCTCAGTGGGTGGACCAACCCCTGTGGTCCTGACTTCCTTGCTCATCATCTCCCTCCTTCTGCTCTTCAACTGGACCTTGGGAGCTCAGTCCAGTGCTCCGATGTGGGTCTCTGTCTCTATCTCCATCTGTCGCCAGACAAAGGTTCTATGGTGATATTCAAGATAGTCATCAGTCTGACTATGGGACAAGGCCAGTTCAGGCACCCTGTCCTCCACTGCCCAGGGTCCTAGCTGGTGTCATCCCCGTGGACTCCTGGGAACCCCTCCAGAGCCAAGAACCCTTCTTGCCAACCCCAAAATGGCTCCCTCAATTAAGATATCTCCTTCCCTGCTCCCATATCCGTCCTTCCTCCATCTCAACCATCCCACTCCCCCAAGTTCTCCCCAACCCTCCCCTTCTCCCCTCTCTCTCCCCTGCTCCACTTCCCCCCACCCCCATGCTCCCAACTTTTATCTGGTGATCTTGTCCATTTCCAATTCATTGCTAGTGGGAATGCAAACTTGTGAAACCACTTTGGAAATCAGTGTGGCAGTTTCTCAGAAAATTGGGAGTCCACCTACTTCAAGTTCCAGCAATTCCACTCTTGGGAATATACTCAAGAGATGCCTAATCATACTACAAGAGCATTTGTTCAACTATGTTCATAGCAGTATTATTTGTAATAGCCAGAACCTGGAAACAGCCTAGATACCTCTGAACAGAAGAATGGATAAAGAAAGTGTGGCACATCTACACGTTAGAGTACTACTCAGTGGTAAAAAACAATGACATCTTGAATTTTGCATGCAAATGGATAGAAATAGAAAACACTATCCTGAGTGAGATAACCCAGACCCAAAAATATGAATATGGTATATATTCACTCATAATGGATACTAGCCATAAGCAAAGGACATTGAGCCTATAGTTCATGATCCTAGAGAAGCTAAGTATTAAGGTGAACCCAAAGAAAAACATATATAGGTCCTCCTGGAAATTATAACAAAGAGTTTTTATAACATTAGTTATGAGGAATTCTAATTATGACTGACTGGCATTTTTCTCTGACCAAATTCTTCATAGAAAACAAGAAATTAAAGCTAAATTAAAAAGAGATGTGTTTGAATGTACTGTAGAATTGCCATAGAAGCAAGAAACTGTGGGGCCAAGATCTCAAAGAGGGAATCAAGCAATTTAAGATGATCCAACATGCATGTACCCTTTCTGCATTTGTCAACCCATAAACAATGGGATCCAAGTTGCTGGTGAAATGTAGAAAGTGTTCTTAAGAACAATAAAGTATTCTTTATTTTGTCCTTTAGCTATATAGCTTTTAAAATGGTCTAGGGGCTGGAGGAGTGGCTCAGAGGTCAAAATCACCTACGTGTTTGCTCACAACCATTAGTATCCCCTGTCCTAAGAGATCCATCACCCTCTTCTGGCATATGAGTACTGCCCAGACATAGTGCAGAGAGAGACAAGCTGATGTAATCACTCATATACATAAAATAACAATAATTTAAAATTGTGTTTATTTATGGCATTGTCACACATCTATATCATTTTCACCCCCATCACAGTCTACTTTTCTTTTTTCCTCTCCCATGGACCCATTTCTTCCTGCCAAATGCCCTGCATTTACTTTCAGGATGTGTATATGAGAGTCTCCATATGAGACCGCTTGCTGTTTTTCTTTCTGAGTCAGAAATATTTCCCGTAAAATAAAAATCTTTATTTCTATCTATTTTCATACAAATAACTTCAGTTTGTTCTCTTCTATTGTTGCATAATAGCATCAGATCATGAGGAATTGAGTCATGTATTGGGCAATATAACTCTAGCAATAGTCCCTAGACATAAAGTATTACTTGGCCCCAGGCTTACCATCAGCTACACCTGCAGAAGAAATATACCCTGATATGAAAACTACATATGCTGCTTCCAGTTAAACCACAAAAAAATGTTGTAAACTTCTGGCAGTGTCCTATGTATATTTGTAAGTCTCTCAACCCCTCTGAACGCATTTGACTTTCATCCCTTAGGAAATGTTGCGGCCTATCACTGTTCCAATAAAACTGTCTCAGTCTTTGAGATCAAGTTTGTCTGCTTCCCTGCCTATTTTTTACTTTATCTATAGCTGACTCAAACATCATTATGATTACATAGATTACATACCACATGGAATACTGTTCGTGAGAATAGAAAGACAGGTGTAAGTAGTTCAGTAGAGCTAAGAAGGCAATAGTTGGGGCTTCTAATCAACTGAACCAGGCTTTGCCAGATCAAAATCAACAAGAGAAATGAAGCAAAAGAAAATTAGCCAGTCCATTAGAACTGATTTTTGCCCCTCTGGGCATTAAACAATTTATAAATCTCAGAGATCAGAGAGAAGAGCTGTCTGAACCTAAGCTGCCTGCACCTGTTCTACATGGTTTTGCTCTGGACGTTACTTAAAACTAACAGCTGTTGAGGTTATATAGCAAATGAATGAAACACACTCAAACAAGGACTATTTTGTCATCACTATCCAAATAGGCTCCAGATGTATTGTATGCATTTGTTGACTGTAAGAAAGGGCCAGAAACAACTAACTACCTATCTGTCACTTTAGAAGGGTTATCTTGACATGATCCATATCACTGGGCCGATAAAACCTTAGCCAAGGTAGAAGGCTCTAAAATTTAATTATATTAATTTTTCATTCTCTGACAAACTGATGTCTCAACACCAATTCTAGATTAGATGCCATGTCACTCTCACTACCCAATAGCAAATGTCATTATTATAATGGACTAGTTTTATAGCTACTGGAAGGTAAAAGTGCTCAATATTCATCACTGAAAGTGCTCCTGGCTTTGCTAGCATAAAAAAAAGAACTACTTCTAAAGGCCCTTATGGGCACATGCGGAGAAAAAAATGATATTCGTAAGATAAGCCAGGTATCAAAAGGTGTGCTGATTTACTAGAGCAGTAAAATTCCAACTAGTGTAGCAGCTATGGTTGGAGATATCTGTAGGTTGAGTTCTGGAATCACATCCAGCTTGTCAACAGATGTGCCAACACTACACCTAACACTACACCTTCTCCCCAAATTCATCAGAAATTTAAACAAATAGTATCTTTTATCTTCCAAGGAAGGAATTTCTCCTCCATTGCTGGGAGAGGATCTCCACATAAACAAATGGTTCCTCCTGAGAAAAGACCTGGTATGCTCTTTGAAAATCAAAAGGCTCCTCCCTCCCTGCTGGGAAAGGGTCCCTTGTGGGAAAAAGAACTATCAGCCTGCACCTTATGTTATAGAACTGCAGCCTTCTGACTTTCAGAATCCTACCCTGTTCAGCTATCAAGAGCCTTTCTGAGGAGTTAGCTCACTCTTGGTTGGCTAGCTAAGTAAAGGGTCTCTATACTCTTTTTTGACAAATAAGCATGATAATCGGTAACTTTCTCTCATGTGTTATTTTTGTGAGCTATATAATCATACTATTTTCAAAATTGAAAACATTGCACAATAGTTTAGATAAGTTTGACCAGGAAAATTGCATTACTATTTGGAATACACTCATGTGAGTTTATTAATGAATTTAATGTTTAAACAAATCGGTATAATAATTTGCGGCAAATGTGTAATCATTTTTAAATGAAAAAGGAGTAATGGAATTTATGAATAGATTCATACTAGAAATAAAAATTAAGGCTAAATTTTGTAGAGAATGGACACTCACGATAGTGGATGAGCCTTTCAAGATAAACACAGTTTGTGCAAACTGTGCTTTTGTTAGGAAGTGCCTAGATTCATCACTTGAGGTACCTGAACTTTTAAAGTTGAAGTAAGAAGCCAAATAGAGTGTTGTGTTGTTTTTTTAATCCAAAGTTATTACAGAAAGTACATAACACACACAAAACTAATTAATATAGGGAAACATGCATTGATGAGTAGGAATGAGGATCTGAGAGAATTGAGATTGTAAGGAATGGGGTTGGGAGTGAGTGATACATATGTTGAAGGCAGAAAAAGGTAAAAGTAAAAGAATACCAATAGCCACAAGGAAACAAGAGTAGGAAGGAATGGTCACGAAGCACCATGGTTGGCATTTCTACCATTTCTATAACTGCCTTTAGAAAATTTCATCTTGAAAAAGGACTTATTCTCAAAATTCTTTCAAATAACATTTTACTCATATGATGGGGGAAATGAAAGGATTTATTGTGTGTGTGTGTTTGGCTCACAAAGAATGCAGGGTATTTTTCCTAAAACAAACATAACATGGAAGAATCATCGTAAGTGGAGAATGGCATTGTAACTAACTGCACAGCAAACCCAAAATTTGGTTGCACAATGCAAAGAGAATTTGATTCTTCAGCTTGTTGGAGAGGTAATTTGTGTGCTCTCAGAATGGAAGGCCCTTCTGCAAACACTGCAGAAAACAATCTATACCTAAGGAGACTCAGACTGGAAGACATGAAGAGTCACAGCAGAAGAAATCACCAAACTTTGATGTCTTTCCTGTTTCATTTTGACTTTTTTTTTGCTCCTTGTTTCACTCCCAAGTGGAATCTCTTCTCAGACAAACCATCTGTAAAATGTAATTTAAATAAATGGATCTGTCCTAAAGTTACATGAATTCCAAAGAAAATAAACCATCTGAAATTCTTATTCCCATAATTCAACATCTGTTGTTTTTCTTTTCACTTTTTCTCAACTACAGGAAAAAATTCACTCCTGGGATGAATGAAACATTTCATACCAAAGATTTATAGGAGGACTTTTAAATACTTGGATGACTGTATTATAAAATGAGAATTTCTAAATTAATTTGGGATCAGACTAAAATGTATCACTTCATTTCTTAGAAATACCTTTTTCTTTTCTTTTTAGTTTTTTGGTAAATAGTTTTGATCTTCTTCACCTTTACTATTCCATGGTCCTCATTCTGGGGTGTTCCAAAAAATGTTTAGCTTGGCTCCTGAAACATATGGCTGCATTTATGAGCATTGTTTGATTACTAATCTTCATTTGAAATGCAAATTTAAGTCTGGGTATGGTATCTGGGGCCATTGGGTTGGGTGTTATAGAAAAAGAGAGTGGAATATATGCTGACTAAAGTATATGACATTTATGAACATATAAATGGAAAACAGCAATTGTCTTGAAACTTAAAGTTATGTGTGTGAACCAGAACTGAAAAGAAGCTGTGTCTTCAGAGATGGAGGGACTGATTAGAATTTAGTTCTGTGGAGAGATTGGAATATTGCAGCTCAAGAGGCTAGATACCTTATCTTGGGCTAGTTCTAGTCCCCCGGAACAGTCATTCCTGGTCCCCCTCTGTATCACGACTAACATCCTGTGACTAAAAGAAAAAAATACCTTTTGGAATCAGTTAACTTAGCAGACCCACTAACTCAAAAGCTAAAAACATTATCAGATGGGATCTGAGGCCAATAGAAAATCATCCCCCATCCAATGGCCTCTCTGATGTGCCCACTAATGTATCTTAAACTTGTTTTGATTTATGACTTCCTTTATCTATAAAACTATAAAATTTCATAAAACTACTTTCATGTTGAAACAAGGAATTTATGATAACCTAAACCATGTAACCCTAACATAGTCACTGAAAATGGCTCCAGAATAAACTATCTCTATCTCTCATTCCCTTTAAGATGAGAGCTCTGGGTTCTGCATAGACTCATGCATTTAGTCTTTCTCTCTCTCTCTCTCTCTCTCTCTCTCTCTCTCTCTGTCACACATGAACACTTACACACATATTTTCATGTTCATTAATTGGGAGCTTAACTAATTTTTCTCATATAAATATAAATTAATAATATATAATAATAAATATAAAAATAAATTTAATAAATTAATAAATAAATATAAATTCCACGAAAGGAGACACATACCCATTGTACATGCCATATTATATGGCAGTCACATAAAACAACACTCAGAAAATTTTTGTTTAAAGAATACAGCAAGAAATACACAAAAGAGGACAAAAAGGCAGGCAATAGGTAGAAAGGAGCCTAAGAGAATGTACAAAGAATAGGAAAGTATAGCTTGAAGTGAGATTGCTGTGTTAGTATTAATGCTCTCCAAAATAAATCAAAATTTAAGATGCGAAAATGTAGTTCTTTCTCTCTACTAGACTTCTTTTGTTCCTTCTTTAATATCAATTACTGATCAACAAGCAACCAAACAAACCACTAAATAACAACCAATTAATGTATAATGGTGAAATACAAAAGCTTTTAAAACTATCAGTAACTTGTTTCCAGGTTCTGGCAATAACAAACAATGCTGCTATGAACGTAGCTGAGTACATGTCCTTGTGGTATGTTTGAGCATCCTTTGGTTGTGTACTAAAAGTGGTATTGCTGGATCTTGGGGAAGGTTGTTTTCTCATTTTCTGAGAAATTGCCATACTGATATCCAATGGGGCTGTACTAGTTTGCACTCCATAGCCAGAACCTGGAAACAACCTAAATGCACCTTGATTGAAGAAAGGATAAGGAAAATGTGGTATATTTACACAATGGAATACTACACAGCAAAAAAAAATGACATCTTGAAATTTTCAGGCAAATGAATTGATCTAGAAAACATCATATGGAATGAAATAACCCAGACCCAGAAAGACACATATCATCTGTACTTACACATAAGTGGTTTTTAAACACAAAGCAAAGAAAACCAGCCTACAATTCACAATCCCAGACAACAATGAGGACCCTAAGAAGACATACATGGATCTAATCTACATGGGAAATAGAAAAAGATAAGATCTCCTGAGTAAATTGGGAGCATGGGGACCATGGGAAAAGATTGAAGGGGGGAGAAGAATGGAGGGGAGCAGAGAAAATGTATAACTCAATAAAATCAATAAAAAGACAATCAGTAACTTTTGGTTATAAATTAGCTTCCAAAAGAACAATTCCTGTGTTGTTTACAGGACTACATACTGAACCATTTTTATTTTAATAGTTTTAACACTTTATATTGCATAAATGTCATATGACATTATACAACATATGCATCAATGCAATTATATCTAGCTAGCAAAATATATTGTAATTTTCTAGAGGAATTATAAAATGACAGCATTCTTTTAATACCACATGAGGCTCTGCCATGCTGGACTGTGCAGAGAAAATAGGAAGTACCATATATACCATAGTATAATAGCACAGCTTGAGTTTTAGACTTGTGGAGCAAGCAGGTAGTACAATATATACCTTACTAATGGCACAACTTAAGTTTTTAAGAAGTGCTCCTGGGTAGTAAAGAATTACAGATTCACAATAGGACAGATTCAGACATAAAAGACCTCTAAATGGAACACAGTGTTGGATAAATGTACATATGCTTGGAAGAGAAAAGAAAAAGAGTTTAGAGAGTTGAAAAAAGAAGTAAACAAGTCTTTAAAGAGACAGTGTACAGTCATAGATAAAAAAGTAACAAAAAATAAGCTATGTAAAGACGAAAAATTCACAGAGAGTCTGGATTATGTATATTATTGTGTTTTATTTGAATTTTTTGACTGTGAATGTGAAGGAGCTTAGTACAGAGAGACATTTCATTGTATGGACTGCTAAGTTAAACCAACATAAAGGTATCTTGATTCAAAAATTTGAGTCTAAGGATATGTTGCTTTGGAAAAGAGGTTCTTCTTTTGTTTTCACAGAAGATGAGAACCTGTGGATTGCTTCCAGACCAATATGGTTTGATGCACCAAGGCCACCTGAAAGGTCACTATGAACACCCCAAAAATACCTTCAAAAAATTAATTCATCCAATAAACAGCAGGAAGCAATTTGGAGAGAAAGAACTACACCCATATTCCCAAATATTGTCTATAAATGTTTGTTTACATTTAAATGGGGATATGATGTAGAGATGAATAATTTGTATTGGTATGGATCTTGGTTTAAATTTAAGGTCAATTTTCTTATATGGATATGTATTTCTGATCTTGATTAAGGTATTGTGTTTGTGTAGCTCATTTCAAAATGTAATGTATAATTAAGAACTATAGGTCAATAGAGAGTCATCTATAATAGTCAAGATTGAAGTCATGTTAGTTATGTTTTCTAGATGTATAGAGATGTATTTCAGATGGATAGATATTGTTCAAATCTTTCAGAGACTTTCAGAATATGGCATTTAAAATGTTTTAAGAACTTAGGACTTTTCATGACAATGAGACACATCTGCTCCTGGCATAAACAAGCTACTTCAGGAGGAAGATGGGAATCGAAGTGGCTCCTTATGGAGCTGGTTAGCCATTTGGACAAGAAACTGCTCTTGCCTGAATTGCTTAACTGGACATGCAGGACCTGCAGAGAAATGACTGCTGAACTTGCCTAAAGGTAATTTTCTGCTTTATGAAACAGTCTGCTAGACATTCTGCAGGGCACAGAAGAAAATGATTGACAAACTGCCAAAATAGGCAGAATTGTCTTTGAAATTTCCTGCTTTGTGGAAAGGTCTGCTGGATACTATGGGCCTGTGGGCTGAAGATGGATGCCCCAATAGTGCAGAAAAACTTTGGATGACTGTCCAGGCAGCAAGATGTCTCTGTCAATTCTACAGTTTTGGAAGTTGCTTACAATGTACTTCCTGATTACTTAGGTAATATATTATCATTCTGGAGTCTTTGATGGAGTTGAAGAATTTATAATTATAGTTTTCCTTAGTTATAATATCAGATAAAGTAGATATAAATATGGTAACTGTAATTCTTGCTTGATAACTGTTTTCTTATATGTAATTTTATTATGTTAAAATTAAAACATTCCTTTTTATTTAAACAGAAAAGGGAAAGGTGATGTGGGAGTTCCCTCTGTGTGCTGTGAATACCATTAATGAATACACAAACTGCCTTGGCCTGTTGATAAGGCAGAACTTAGGTAGGCAGGGAAAATTGGAATGAATGCTGGGAGTAAGAAGGCAGAGTCAGAGTGATGTCATGGATCCGCTGGAGATAGACAAGCTGAAACTTTGCTAGTAGGCCACAACCTCGTGGTGATATACAGATTAGTAGAAATGGGTTAAATTAAGATGTAAGAGTTAGCCAAAAAGAAGCTAGAGCTAATGGTCCATGCAGAGTTTTAATTAATACAGTTTCTGTGTGATTATTTCTGATCTGGGCAGCCCAGATGAACAAGTTTGCCGTCCTCCTACATTTCTATCTTAATTTTGAGTTTTTTAAGGTTGTATGGATTACATTGAATATGTAGAGTACTTTCAGTAAGATGGTCATTTTAACAGTATTAATCCTACTAGTCTATGCACATGAGAGGTCTTTCCGTCTTCTGATATCATTTTCATTTCTTTCTTCATTGTGTAAAGTTTTCATTGTACAAGTCTTTCACTTCCTTGATTAAATTTATTCCAAGGTATTTTTGATACTATTTTGAATGGATTGTTTTTCTTGTTTTTTGTTATGTTTTTCATCTGCATACAGGAAAACTACTTATTTTCTTTGTTAATTTTGTATTCTCCTACTTTGCAAAATATATTTTATGGCTCTAGTTTTTTTGGTAAAGTCTTATGTCTCTTATTTATAGAACCATATCTTCAAATAAGTATATTAGACTTCTATCTTTCATATATATATATATATATATATATATATATATATATATATATGATATATATATCCCCTTTCTCTTACCTGTTTTGTTGCTCCACCAAGGAGTTCAAGTGTTCAAGTACTTTATTAAAGAAGAATAGAAAGAATGGCCATTCTTACCTTGCTCTTGTTTTAGCCAAATTACTTTAGTTTTTCTTCATTTACCATTATGTTTGTTGTGGGCTTGTTTTAGTGTTTATGTGTCTGTGTGTGTGTGTGTTGTGTATGTGAGTGTAGTCTTACAAAATATATTAGCAAACAAGTTTCCCTTAACCCAGTTGCAACATGTCCAGGGTTCTTACCCTATCTATAATGCCAGTATACTTCTGTAACTATCAAAGAGGAAAGGCAGAGGTTTTTCAAAGAAACCTATATTTTACAAGTATAAACTTAACATTCACATTATCTTTGTTTTAATTACAACTGTGACATCAGGACTGTTGACAGTGGGCTTATATATTGCCATTATTAGCTTGAGATATGTTCCCTGTATCCCTAGATTCTTTGGAACTTTTATCATGAACAGATGTTGGATTTTCTTAAAGGCCTTTGTGGTATCTAATGAGTTGATCATGAAGTTTATCTCCTTGAGTCTGTGTGGTGGACTAAATATACTGATTTGTATTTATTAAACCATTCCTGCTTCTCTGTCATGAAGCCAAATTATCTTTTGGATGTGTTGTTGAATTTGGCTTGCAAATATCTTAAAGGCAAGTTTTGTGTTTATGTTCATTAGAGAGATTGGTCTATCGATTTCTTTTTTATGGTGGGTTTTTGCCTGGTTTTGTTTTCAGGGATTGCTGACTTTGTAAAACAAATTTGGAAGTGTTCCTTTTCTATTTTTTAGAACAAATAGAGGAGTATTAGTGTTAATTCTTCTTTGAAAGTATGGTGGAATTCTTTGCTGAGTTTATCTGGTATGGTTTTCAGTTGGGCGATTCTTTTTAATTTTGTTTTTTACTTTTTATAATTTGATGTTATATAAATTCTTTTAAAATATCTTTAAGTACCAGACAAACCAGGCCATAGATTAAAACAACAGTATGGCATAATTAATTACTTTAACACATTTTCAATTGCCACTGCTTGTTATTTGCCCTGGAATTTCCCAGTGTAGAGATTTTTCTGATGAAGTCCTGGAGCATAGAACATGTTCCTTTGAGTTCTTTTATTCTTTCTTTAAGTTTTTCATTTATTTTTATTTTATTTTATTTCAGATTTAATTTTTAATATTAATATTTCCTGATTTTTATTAATTCTTTGGAAATTTCATGCAATGATTTTTCAATATCTCTCTTTTCAGCTCTCATTATATTGGTTAGGAATTTCCATTTATTTTGCTTAGTTGGCTTAGGATTTCTCTGTTTATCATTTCAAGGAACCAACTCTTCATTTCATTGATTCCTGCATATTTTGTTTCTAGTTCATTGACTTCAGCCCTGATTTTGACTGTCATCCTGCTTATTGTTTGGGAGATATTGCTTCTTATTTTTCCAAGGCCTTTAGATGCATCATTAAATTATTAGTTCAAGCTCTCTCAAATTTTTGATATAGGCACTTAGTCTTATTTAATTTTCTCAGGATTACTTTAATTATGTCTCATAAATTTTTGGCATTTTTGCTTTTCATTCAGTCCCCATTTTTAAACTTTTCTTCATTCTTCTTTAATCCAATTATTACTTGGTAGTGTATTGTTTAATCTCCAGGAGTGTGTGTACTTTCCTGCAGTTTCTATTGCTTTTAAATGCAGTTTTTATTCCCCTGCAGTCACATAGAATGGAAGATGTTACTTAGATATTTCCATATTTGTTGAGAGGGGAAGAAAGATTGCAAGAGCAGGAAGTAGGAAGTAGTGGACAATATTTGACAGACAGGACAGTGCCATTATACCCATTAAGTTACAGTGGCTATGTCTGCAGACACCATAAAAAACCAAACCAGACAAAATCCCTCGGATTGAGAGATGAATTCACGAAGTCTCATCCATAGCTGAACAGCTATTGACAATAGCTTCTAGGAGAGTAAGAGTCAAGTTTTCTTCAGGGATGTGACCCCTGAAAGGGTTCTCACACTTCAATAGATATCTTACATGCATGCACATAGATGCAGCACTAACCAGACTTAGAGAGTTTTCTTTTCTCTTTTTTAGAATACATAAAGTTGGGAAGGAAAAGTTGTGGGATAATAGAAGCAGAGTGGAAGGGAGGAAGGTTTTGATCAAAATGAATTAAACACATGACTAACATTCTCAAATAATAGAAAAAGATTAAAAAATTCCCACAAAAGTGAAACTCCTTCTACTCCTAGCACAATGGCCAAGAACAGATACAGACTACAAATAACTGTTGGAGATTCACTCACGACTCTAACCCTTCACTCACAGTAAGACAGACCACAAACTACTCCCAGGTACTTGCAGTGATGTTGTAGCCTGTCACCAAACCCAACAGAAACCAGCAGCACCATTCTTACTTATCACAAAGTGACAGCTGCAGGGCAAAGCAAGATGATGCAGAAGAATTGTCTGTATTCTGTCAATCATGTTTTAAATAAATGCTGATTGGCCAGGCAGTAAGTATAGGTGGGACAACCAGACAGGAAGTAAAGGTAGGGCAAGAAGAACAGGAGTATTCTGGGAAAAAGGAAGCTTTTTCCCCACTCCTGCCCAGATCACCGAAGAAGCAGGATGTGACCTGCCCCACTGAAAAAGGTACTGAGCCATGTGGCTAACATAGATAAAAATAATGGGCTATATAATTTATAAGAGCTAATACGAAGACTGAGCTAATGGACCAATCAGTTTATAACCTAATGTAGATTCTCTGTGTGATTTTCTTTGAGACCTAATGACTGTGGGACCTGGTGGGAGGACAGAAACCAACCAGGCCTTCATGTTACAGCAAGAAGCCGAGTTTTCATTTCCTACCTGGTAGAAAGCAACAGTGTTCTATTTTTCAAATATAGTATCAACAAAGTTCAGCAGTGAATAGAGCCACCAGTCACTATAGACAAGAGAGGCTTAGTGAAATGATGTAAAGTCAGGTAGTTAGCACTATGCTTCATGTCTTATCAGCAGGGTTCAGAGACAATCTAAACATCAACACTCACCTAGAAATAAAGACCGAATAAGTTAGTCCAAATAGAGGCTAGCATACATTCAGATTTCTCTCAACTCTCGCCAGTGTCAGCCACACCCAGTAGAAATATGAACCTCCATAACCCTTAGGCACAGCAAAGCAGAATCAAGCATTGGGAGTCAGAGCAACTGAAACTCTCATCTATACGACCCCTGAATACAGCAGGCCCCATTGTGCAGGTGAGCTTGCAATCACATTCCAATTCAGTTAGACAGTACAAATGAATGTCTCACTTTACTAGGAAAGAGACAGTGTAGTTTATTAGAGAGCAAAAATTCCACCATGATTTTAAATCCAGAAGTATGTATTAATGATCACCCTTTTTTACAATGGTTTTCACAGCAACAACATAATTGATAAAAAATGAAGGAAGAAGTAGAAAACAATTTACAGTTGTGACTGAACATATGCAAACTGACAGACTACCCAAGGGGAAAATGAAAACTAAAAAAATATTTTAAAAATTGTATAAACCAATACTAGGCAAATAATTGTTGGAATTTAAATAGAAACATGATCCATAATATTAAGTAGTGATGAATTTAATGTGAGGATTAAAAAATAAATTTCACAAAAGACCCTGTTATTAGCATGAGAGAAATTATCATGGGGATAAAATGCTTGCAAATTATGTATCTGAAAAATAATCTGAATCTAAAATATAGAAGCACTGCACAGGTGAGAGAACTCATCAGGTAAATGTGCTTGCCACTAAGTCTGACAACCTGAGTATAAATCCCAGATCCATCATGGTAGAAGGAGACAAC
This sequence comes from Ondatra zibethicus, assembly GCA_004026605.1. Taxonomy (NCBI): domain Eukaryota; kingdom Metazoa; phylum Chordata; class Mammalia; order Rodentia; family Cricetidae; genus Ondatra; species Ondatra zibethicus. Next base: position 15,396 of record PVIU01008253.1, read on the forward strand.
TGACTCCTGTAAACTCTCTTCTGAGCTCCATGTTTGTGTCTGCAGTACACATGTACACACACAGTAAAGAAAGACATGTTAAAACATTTTCAATGTTTGTGTATCTGTGAGTCTACGTGTACCAAGAGGCTTCCTAATATGGCCAACTTTGAGCAAATATTTGCTGCTATAGCTCTAAAGAGCTCTTGCTATTGTGCATTTCCAATCATGATAGACACTGTCCTTGGTGCTGGGGCTTTATTTGAGGTCCTAGAATGATGTAGGAGATCCTTCTGTATTTCTGTTGCTTTCATTGGTTGAATAAAGAGACTGCCTTGGCCTTTTGATAGGGCAGCCCTTAGATAGGCAGGGAAAAGAGAACAGAATGTTGGGAAGAAGACACAGAGACAGAGAGCCGCCATGAAATCACCAGAGTCAGACATGCTGAATCTTTCCCGGTAAGCCACGATCATGGGGTAAACACAGATTAATAGAAATGGGTTAGTTTAAGATGTGAGAGTTGGCCAAGAAGAGGTTAGAACTAATGGGCCAGGCAGTAATTAAATGAATACAATTTCTGTGTAATTATTTTGGGTATAAGCTAGCCGGGCGGCAGGAGCCCGGCGGCCAGGACTGCAACCTGCCCATGCCTCTTACAACAAATTGGCTGCCCAACATGGCCGACTAACTCCATATAAAACCTGAGAGGGCTTAAAAATGAATTCTAGACACAAATATAGAGTTTAGCACAGTTGGCAGCTTGCCACAGCTCCTTTAAGAGAGATTTTCCTGATTTAGCTTTAAAAAAAAAAGCCATGCAGTTTTAAAACAGGGCTTCCTGGGCTGTGCCGCCAGCATGAACTCTGGCTATAAAGCATTTCAATGGCTTTTGGGGAACTGGATTTTGTGTGCACACTTGGGGTTGGAAGCAAAGTAACTGAGACCATGCCTGTGATTTGGCGCCTGCCTTGGCAGGCAGCATGATCAGGTCTGCTAGGCATGCACAGGTGGGAAAGCATGGCAGATTTCCACAGCCATACACAGAGATGTTTCCAGGCTGTGCACTGCTCTGCGTGGCAGATTCGGCTGTAACTCAGTTAAAAAGCTTATTCTCAGAGTTAAAGTGCTGAATCTGGCTCCAACCTGGCAACCCCAGGGCTAGCAGAAATGGTATGTCCACCATTTTGAAATTGGAGAGAGGCTGAGCCAACATCCAGAGCAGCTGCAACCAAGCTGCTTAGCATTTTAAAAGATCTTCAAGACAGTAGACAATTATAGACAATGCAATAGGACAGATTCAGACATAAAAGACCTCTAAATGGGTCACAATGTTGGATGGCTGTATGTAGGCTTGGGAGAGAAAAGAAAAGGAGTATAGAGAGTCATGAAATAAAGTTAATGCTTTAAAAAAAGGATAAAGTCTTTAAAGAGACAGACTACAGATAGTTATAGATTAAAAAAATAGAAAAATAAGCCATGTAAAAATGGAAAATTCACAGAATGTCTGGATTATGTATTTTATTGTGTTTTCTTTAAATTTTTTGACTGTAAAGGAGCTAAGTACAGAGAGACATTTCATTGTATGGGCTGCCAAACCTAACCAACATATATGTTCTAAAGGTATTATGACTTCAGAATTTGGGTCTAAGGATATGATGCTTTGGAAAAGAGGTTATTCTTTTGTTTTCATAGAGGATGAGACCCTGTGGATTTTTTCTAGACCAATATGGTATGATAGACCACACCTTCCTGAAAGGTTGCTGTGATCACCTTCAAAAAACTGCCAACTGAGATGAACCTGGCAAACAGGATACACCATGAAAGACATGATTAACAGTGCCCCCATAGAGCAGGAAGAACTTTGGAGACAAAAACCATGCCCATATTCCCAAATATTGTTTATAAATGTTCTTTTACATTTAAAGGGGGATGATATAGATATGAATAATTTGCATTGGTATGAATCTTGCTTTATTGATATAAATTTAAGGTCAATTTTGCTATATGTATATGTATTTCTGATCTTGATTAAGGTATTGTGATTGTATAGTTCATTTAAAAATGTAATGTATAATTAGGAAATATAAGTTGTTAATAGATAATCATCTATAATAATCAAGCTTATAGTCATGTTAGTTAGATTTTATAGATATATATTTCAGTTAGATAGGCATTCTTCATATCTTTCAAAGAATACAGAATATGGCATTTAATGTTTTAATAACTTAGGACTTTTCATGACAATGAGACATGTCTGATCCTGGCAGCCCTAATCTACTTCAAGAAGAAGATGGGCATCGAAGAGGCTCCTTATGGAGTTCGTTAGCCATTTGGGCAAGAAACTGCTCTTGCCTGGATTGTTGCATAAACTGGACACAAAGAACCTGCAGAGAGAGGACTGTTGAACTTGCCTACAGGTGAGATGATCTTTTGGAGTTCCTGCTTCATGAAAGAGTATGTGAGACATTTTATAGGACACAGAAGAAAGTGACTAAACTGTCTTTAAATTTTCCTGTTTTATGGAAATGTCTGCTGGATACTATGGGCCTGTAGGCTGAATATGGATGCCCCAATGGTACAGAAAAAACTTTGGGTGACTATACAGGCAGTGAGATGTCTCTGTCACTTCTAGAGTTTTAGAAGTTGCTTACTTCTTGTTTACTTAGGTAATATTTTATCCTTCTGGAGTCTTTGATAGAGTTGAAGAATGGATAGTTACAGTTTTCCATAGTTAAGATAAAAGATAAAGGAGATATAAATATGGTAACTGTAGTTCTTGCTTGATAACTGTTTTGTTATATGTAATTTTACTATGATAAAAGGAAAGCCCTTCTTTTTTGTTTAAACAGAAAAAGGGGAAATGGTGTAGGAGATCCTTCTGTATTTCCATTGCTTTCATTGGTTGAATAAAGAGACTGCCTTGGCCTTTTGATAGGGCAGCCCTTAGATAGGCAGGGAAAAGAGAACAGAATGCTGAGAAGAAGACACAGAGACAGAGAGCCGCCAAGAAATCACCAGAGTCAGACATGCTGAATCTTTCCCGGTAAGCCATGATCGTGTGGTAAACACAGATTAATAGAAATGGGTTAGTTTAAGATGTGAGAGTTGGCCAAGAAGAGGTTAGAACTAATGGGCCAGGTAGTAATTAAATGAATACAATTTCTGTGTAATTATTTTGGGTATAAGCTAGCCGGGTGGCAGGAGCTGGATGGCTGGGACCGTGCCCTATCTCTTCCTACACTAGAAGAAGGAAAACAAATTTCATTTTAAATTTTGTTGTGGAGCCACAAGGCAAATGCATGTTTGATCAGTAGTTTTAAGTCCAGATAGAAGAGAAACCCAATGCTGGAACAATAGATAGTCAGTAAAGTGTTTATAATGCAATTATGTGGACCCAAGACTGATTGTGATTCATCATTATGTACAATATTGAGTGCCACTTGGTATTAATATTGTAGGACCCAGCCATGATAAGCTATCACCTGCCAGTGTAGGACTCAGCCATCACAAGTTTAATGAAGGCTTGAGTCTCAGTAGTTTACCCTGAAGCAATACCTGGTTGGAGTAAAGACCATAAACTAAGATTAACTGAGCACCACCCAAGAACAGACCATCCAAAGGAAATGCCTAACATTCCAACCATTGTAGATAGGATCACCTGTCAGCACACACTCACCAGGGCACCCCTAGACAAATGTCAGCCAATCAGGGGTCTTGAACCTCAGAAACCCCTCACTCCCACCTTTACTACTATAAAAACCCAGCTCTAACTGAGCTCGGGGCTCTTCGTTTGTTCTAATACATTGGACATGAGGAGAGACAGAGTTTGTAAACTTGTATAAAATAAAGGCTCTTTGCTTTTACATATGGGACTTGGTCTCCTTGTTGGTTTTGAGGGGACTTCATGGATCACGGAATAATAATATGACAGTTACTACTTATAATTGCCTATTAAATCATAAAATGTTTTAACCTAGAATGAATGTATTTGATATTGGGGAAAATGGCTAGCTGAAAGCAAACAATGATAGGAATAGGTAACATAAGACAAAGAAAAGGAAACTACTTAGAAGCAATCACAAGAAACTGAATGCACCACCCAAGTTTGTGGTGAGCATCACTGAAGAAAAATGTCCATGCCTTAATCATTCATCAAACCTTAGAGTACTAAAGTTGAGTCGTAAAATGGGTGTGACATTTACAGAATTAACACTATAACCCAATTTGGTAGATGAGCAAGATCCCTAAGTATCACCATCACTCTGGCCTATCCACAGTCTTCAAAGGATCATTCAAGGTTTGCAAATCCCACATGCCCCATGTCTCCAAGAATTTTTTTCTTTCATGGTCTGCCATCAGAATTACATAGTAGATGTCATTAGAGGAAGACAGAAACAAATTTTATATGGTTATTAATACATGATAGATGTGAAGTTTATGAAACTCTTTAGCAATTGGATTTGTAAACAACAGCTGGGAGAGAAGAATTTCATCAAGGAGTTTTTTGGGTTTTTTTGTTTTTGTTTTGTAAGGACAGAATTGTGTCCATGAGTATCTGCTAGGAAAGTGTAATTTTGACACTTTGATGTTTTAGAAAACATGTTCTTCAAGGGCAGGCAAGAAACAGGGTATGTGTCGCTTAAGCTAACCTCAGACTTTCTACAAAGTATAAGGTAAACTTGAACTCCTGGCCTTCCTGATCCCTTCTCCCAACATTTTTCTTTACTATCCCCTTGGCTACTGATTCTTGAAAACAGTTAACACTTGCTTAGAAAGAATGCTAATGGGCCTTCAAACAGCCCACCCAACCACTATAAAAAGTTTCATTACATTGGTGATATAGTTCAAAGTTTTAATGTCTTAAAGATTTGGAAAACCCTTTAAAACCTTTGAAAATCAGTTAAAGAATTTGTACAAAAGCATACTGCATGGTTATGAAAAGCCACTACCAGAAACCATATTGTTGTTAATTAAAAATCCTAATACCAGGGGAGACCCAACTGCCTATGAGTTGTGTAGGCCACGGCGGTCCCTGAAGCTTCACTGTGAAGATCAGTCTGTGCCCTACTCTGAGGTACACTATATTATGTAAATCACTACCTTTCATACTGTCCCTTTTGCCAAGAGACTCCATTTTCTGAGCAACATTGGGTTTCATTTTGATTGAGTACACTGAGGCAAGATATCTGTGCATGTTGCTCTGCCTTTAGACATCAGGGAAACCGTGAAGAATTTCCAGATGATAAATAAAAACATAGGCCAAAGAAATTATTGCTGAATACATCAGTGCAACACCTTCTTCTGAACATGAGGATACCTAATGTTGTGATGGCCAATCTCTACTAACCTGTCATCTGATAAGTTTGTGTGTGAATCAAGGCATCAAAAGACAGAAAATTCCCAACTATTTTCCAGGGCTCAGCTCAGTCCTTACTGTTGACACTAATTACTATAATTATTGTTCCTCTGTCTACCTGTGCATTTGCCTATCCCCCATTTGTCTGTGATCCCACATATTATGGCTATACCTTTCATTCGTCTATAATTTACTTTTGTAGACTGAGTCTACTCTGAGACTCTGGTTCAGTCCTGGAATCTGCAACCTTAAAAAAGCACACCTCTAGCCAATTGGGTTTCTTAATGTCTTACCAAGCAACTGCATTGGCTCTTTGTTTTTGTATGTGCACTCTGCTTCTGCCTCTAGTAAGGCCTCTTGAAATCTCTTAAATTCTGCTGCAGCCTCTTTAATCATATTCTAGCTATTATGTAACCTACATATATACAGATGTGTTTACTATGTGATAAGTAGTATGTTATCTGAACATTCTCATTAGTAATTAAGATTGGCATAAAAGAATTTGTGCTTGCCAAAAGCAAGCTATCAAGAAAAAAAGGACTACTTGACAAATTACAGCCAACAAAACTGATGTAGCTTGTGAATTTATTGTTATTAAATAATTTCTGGCATTATGAACAGGCAAAAATATATGCAGAAAATTCTCCAAATTCAATTTAAAAGGAATCAATCAAAAGAACACCCACATGTAATGACTTTGGAAATATTAGCTTCTGCTTTTATAAGAAAAGATGAAAAATAGAATAACTATGACTGTTCTTGATGTTGCTAGAGATTCAGTGTAGAAAAGGAGACCATTACCTTAGAATTGAGATAGAAAGTTCAGCAGCGAATCAGACTGGGATCAGCTAACTAACGCTTTTACGATTCGTCCTAGATGTTAAAGAAGAAGGAACAGTTACTGTCATACCCCATGATGAGCAGTATCCTATGAAAAGCAAGATAAAGGTATCACAAGAGTACCATAACCCTATATGCAAAATGCTAAACAAATATTGCCAGATATAGCTCACACATAAAGGTTTTTTTTTTCAAATTAATGATCAAGTACAATTTATCCAGGAAACTATAGGTATTATATCATTCAAAATAATGTGTCACAATAATGGAATGAATGAAATAACTTATAAAACAAGAACCACACTATGAAGGGGAACTGGAATAGACATCACTGGTGGATGGGGGGAAGGGTCCTGGATGGGGTGGGCATGGGGACAGGAGAGATCAGGTTGGGGGAAGAGTACTAGAAAGTCAACTGGAATTGGGGGGCATCTATGGGATGAGATATAAACTTAGAACAATGGAAACTCCCAGGAATCTATGATACTGATCCTAGATAAGACTCCTAATAATGGGGGTTAAGGAGACTGGACTAGCTATCTTCTGTAACCAGAAAAGACTTCCACAACCCATCCATGTAACCTTTTAGCTACAATTTTCCCTGCCTACAAGATATGCTGGTGTAAACGTTCAGAAATTATGAGACCCATGTCAAGAGGAAGAATCCACATCTGATACTGTCTGGAGGGCCAGGACACAGAGGCTGAATAGCCCAGAGACTTAGGATAGAAACAAATGTTATGTTATGGCAAAAAAAAATCCAATGAAATAATTCTTGACGATATTCTGTTATACTCATAGATTGGTGCCTAATCCCTCGTTATCAATAGAGAGGCTTCATCCAGCAACTGATGAGAACAGAGACAGAGAACCACAGCCATACATTAGTCAGACCTTGAGGATTGTGAGAGCCAGAGGTGCCACAAGAAAAATCCCAGAATCAGTTAACCTGGGCTCATAGGGACTTACAGAGCTTGAACAAACAACCACGGAGAATGCATGCGACTGATCTAGGTCCTCTGCAAATATGCAATGATTGTGTAGTTTGGTCTTCTTATGGGACTCATAACAATGGGAGCAGGGCCTGTATCTGACTCTGTTACCTGCTTTTAGGACCCTTTCCTCCTACTGGGTTGCCTGTTTCAACCTCAATAGGACAGGAGGTGGCCAGTCTTTGTAACTTGATATGCCATGGGTGGTTGATATCTATGGGAGACCTGCCATTTTCTGAAGAGAAAGGAGAAGACTTGGATGGAGGGAAGAAGATGGGAGGTTGGGGAAGGAGGGTCTGGAAGAAGAGGAAGAAGGGAGGGGAAAATGCGATTGGACTGAAAAAAATTAATAATTAATTAAAAAACAAAAATAATAATTCCTCCCTCCCCTCTTCCTTTCTCTCTTCCTTTCCTTTATTTTGGCTTTTTGAGACAGGGTTTCTCTGTGTATCCTTGACTGTTCTGAAACTCACTTTGTAGACCATGCTGGTCTGGAACTCACAGAGACCCACATGCCTTTGCCCTGGGAGTGATGGGATTAAATGCAGGTACCAAAACTATCTATCCAGGAAAAATTCTTTAACACAGTAATTTTTATTTAATTTGTGAATATTAAAATTAAAATTAAGACAAAAATGTGAGCTGGAAAGATGGCTCATTTGTTCAGAGTATTGAATTCTTTTCCAGCAGATGCATGTTGGTTCCCAGTACACACATGGCAACTCACATCTCTAACTCCAGTTCCTGCACACTGCTACACGCATGTACTGTACATATACATACAGTTGGGTACACATAAAGCAAATAAATATTTCAAAAGAAAAATGTGAGATATAAATGCCATTTTTCATTACTGTTGCTTAATATTAGCTGAAACACATAACTAGATCTATTAAATAAGGATACAAAAACAGACTAAAGTTGGGAAGGAGGAGCTAAATTTTTCTTGATTTGTAGATATGGTATGTATGAAAATCCACAGAGAATACAACAATGCTACTGTATCTGACAAATGAATTGAGCAAAGATCCATCATACAAAATCAGCACACAAAAATTAGTTATATTTTATACTGTAGCAACAAGTAATGTAAAAAGAATCAAGGAAGCAAAAGACATGTATCCTGAAAACTACAAAATATTGTTGAGTAAAGATATAATTACATTTTAAATTCATTTTATTAATATACTATGGGCAAGATTGCATTATTTTTTATTTCAAAACATAATTAAGAAAAATCTTTATGGCACTGGATTTGCCAAAAAATTTCATGGAAAGGACACTGAAAGCCAAGGTAAAAAAGGAGAAAAATAGACAAATTGTACTCCATCACAATTAACAATATTCATGCATAAAATACCACCAAAATGTCAAAGCAATGGCCTAGAGAAATGACTGGGTACTTAAGAAAACTTGATCTGAGAAAAAAAGCATGTACAGCTTTCAGAACCTGTAACTCCAACACCCTCTTCTGACCCTACTCATGCGTGGCATACACTCACATAGACTCATACACATTAATAAAACAAATCTTTAAAAAGAAAGTGAAAAGACAATGCAAATGAGAGAAGATATTTGTAAATCATTTATCTGATAAAACTGACATACATAATCTATAAAAGCATGTAATTCAACAATGAGATAATAAAAAACTTGATACCAACATTGGTAAAAGGATATGAATACAGCTACATTTTTTCACATGATGTGTGGTTGTGTGAAGGAAGTGGAAGGACGAATAAAAGTGGATAACTGGGAGAAGAAAATAGAGAATATGGCATATTTTTCACTCGTATGCATAGTCTAGAATTTACAATATGAAAACAGTGAGGAAACTATTGTGAGAGATGTGCACCAGTGAGAGAGAAAGAAGCAAAGGAGAAGGGAATTGGCAAAGTGAAAATGAGCAAAAAGTGCAATGATACATGTGTCTGATAAAATAAAAAAACTCACTACTTTGTATAGTAAATAAAAATAATAAAAAATAAACAAAAACATAACCAGTAAACAATAAGTACATGAAAATCATGTTGACAATTATTTGTCATATAGAGAAATCCAAATAAAAAGAACCAGGAAATGCTATGTTTTATATACTATCATGATTAAAATTATACATTTACATATATATTTACACACATATGAGGTGCTAATGTGGAGAATTAAAACTCTAAGGCAACATTTTCAACTTAAGAACCAAAGTCCTCATACATTCCAGAATAGCTATGAAAAGAGCTCGATGCATCCCTTGATCCCAGCATCATGTCACAATGTCAAAAGGCTGGACAGCCCTGTAGGCAAAAAACATTTCTGGTTGGGGATAGAAAATAGTACAGCCTCTGTGGACAATAATCAGGTAATTTGTAAGAAAGTCAAACCCAGAACTGCTATAATATCAAGCAGTTCTCCTTCTTTCTATGTACATGCCTAAAGAGTTGCAAACAGGTAATTTTCTGTTATTCCTGGAACTTGAGCTCTCATCTTGAGCTCTAACCCTCACTCCTTCTAGGGGAACACATTAGGGCAGAGATTAAAGAAATATTTGTTGATATTCTGCAAGTTGCGAGGGGCAAGTTCATATTTCCATAAGAAAATATCTATAGGGAGGACTTTAAAATTCTGATAGTCAGCTTCTAGGACATTTAGAAATATCCAAATTTAGACTTAAATATCCTACGCCAACAGATAGTACTTATACATTTATCATCACACAACTATTCAAGTGCAATTATCTTTTAAAATATATTAGGGCAATATTTCTCCTCTTTGGAAACACCACAAAAATGGCTACAATATCAAATGTAATTGTCATAGAAATAAATTAAATATAGTTTTAATTAAAGTATTACTTGAAACTTTGTGAATTGTAATGAAAAATTAATTATGTTATCACATATTTCAATTAACTATCTTCCTAAATGTTATTTAATTATACAAATCTTAATTTAGAATAGTACCATCAGGCTAAAAATATACTTATGCTTTAAATTTAGATGAAACACTGTATACTAAGACAATATTTTTGCCATGCAGCTACTTTACTTTTTATATATAAATTATCACATTCCAATAAATTACTTTTGCTTCTAGAAAGTCACATAAGATTTTGGGTTACCCTTACCCTTCAGGAGGAGTAGATGGAGGTTGGCTTGGAGAGAGGCAAGAGGGAGAGAGGACAGGCAGATGGGTGAGAGGGATAACTCTGTTTGTAATGCAAAATGAAATTTGAAAACAAACTTCAAAAAACTTTAAAACAAAAGATTTTGGCATTATCTTGCCAGGCACAGTGGCGTACACCTTTAACCCCAGTACATGGAAGGCAGAGGCAGGTTGATCTCTGAGTTCAAAGCTAGCCTAGTCTACAGAGTGAGTTCCAGAACAGCCAATGCTTCACAGAGAAACCCTGTCTTGAACAAATAAACAACAACAAGACAAAACAAAATAAAACAAAAAAGGAAAAAAGATTTTCGGTTAAAATTGTATCTGAAAAAGACAAGACCTCTTGAGTAAATTGGGAGCATGGGGACATTGGGAGAGGGTTGAAGGGGAGGGGAGAGGCAGGGAGGGGAGCAGAAAAAATGTAGAGCTCAACAAAAATTAAAAAAAATGTATCTGAAGATACTATGCATACTTCCAAGGGACAATAGCAGTCAGTAGTCCTACCCAGCTACAACTCTAAAAACCACAATGTCATATTGACTAGTAGGGCAAAATAGTCCCCATGATGCAATAGCGGAACTTCTATTTTTGGCTGAAACAAGAGTTTAAGGTTTCTAATGCACTTATAGTCTGCTCAATAGGAGCGAATTCATGCCTGGTATTGGAAAACTTGCCAACTACTGGTGAGGTCATAGACCCTAGAAGAGAAAGAATACTTCACAAGGTTTCAATCCAAGATGAAGAGCTAGTCAATCAATGGCTGTGGAGAGAGGGATAGTCAGTTCTTCCCAGGAATGAGCCCCCCAAATTACTTATCCAATACCAAGTTGTAAACCATAAACATATATATGTATACATGTTTGTGTGTGTGTGCATGTGTGCGTGTATATTTATGTATGTATGTATATGTGTAATACTAAGTGGACTCAGGAGGATGTGTGTGTTTCTCAGTGTGTGTTAGTGTATGTATGTATATTTTTATTATGAATATAAGTAGTAGTTAGAAAGGTTATATTAAATAACTTTAATTAATAATATGAGAAGGAATGGAGGACATGGGAGGAGATGGAAGGAGGAGAAAGAGGAATTAAATTCTCAAAAATGTTTAAATTATGAAAGAGAATTTTGAAAAAAATAGAAAACAAAAAAGAAAAAGAAAAAAATTTAAAAGCGAAAATTTTGGGTTTAATAGAAATTCAAGTTAGCCTAAAAATTATTATAGCTGAAAGTTTGATATAAATTTTAACCTAGAAATCCCAGTAATTTTTAAATTTTAGCATGTAACATATATATAGTATTTGATTTAGATAAAAATTTAATTGATGTTTTCATTTCAATATTAATTAATATTGCAATGGAGAAAATATAATTGTTAATTCTATGTTTTGCTCTCTTAACTCTGCTTTCAATACTTTGTTTAAAGTGGAGACTAAACAAATATGCAGGATCTAACAAAAGCAAAGGATGGAGGAAATATGTGATTCTTAGGGGAGATAATGGTGCCCACGTGGATAACTGCATCCACATAAAGCCTGACAGAGTGTGGGAAGTAATTCTGGGCAGAAAAGAATAGAGTAAAGCATGGTTTCTTGGTAGCAGCAATTTCTCGGGTCTGCTCTGCTTGTGAGAGGCAAGCAAGCACTCTCATCTAAGACAGGCTTCCTGACTCAGCTTTAGCTGCAAAACCCTGCAGCTCTTTAAGAGTTCCTGCCATGAAACACTTAAATGGTGTTGGTGAAAAGCTGTCCACATGCTTTTCAGTTTTCAGCCATAGCACGAAAAAAGCTGTGGTGTTTTAAAATGCTGGTTTTCTGAGCCATCCTGCCAGGGCAAACTCTGACTCTGTCAGGCAGGCGGTCTGACTACGAAGCATTTGAATGTGGTTTGTAAGCACAATGCTGCAACTTGCTTGCTGGCAGGGACCTTGAAATGCCATAGAGTTGTGGCAATAAACATGGCTCTGGCTGGTACCTCAGCCATGAGGCTGAAATCTCAGAAAGCTAAGAAATGGGCTTGATCCAGCCATTAAAGCCATGGCTTTTATCCTACTTATATTCCTTGGTAAATTAAAGACCCATTTGGTCAGAAAAAGAGAGATATACAGTAAAGAGAGATTCAAAGCTGAAGAAAACCTCTAAACGATTTACAGTGTGTTAAAAATATATGCAGGCTAAAGGTTGAAATTCTTAAAATAAAAAAAAAAGAAAGAGAGTAGTTGGGTGTGGTGGTACACACCTTTAATCCCAATACTTGAGAGGCAGAGGTAGATTGACCTCTGTGACTTCAAGGTGTGGTATCACACACATTTAATCCCAAAGCTTGGGAGGCAGAGGCAGACAGATCTCTGTGAGTTGAAGGTGTTGTAGCACACACCTTTAATCCCAGCACTCGGGAGACAGAGACAGGCAGATCTCTGTGAGTTCAAGGATAGCCTGGTCTACAGAGGGACTTCCAGGACAAAGATACACAGAGAACCTGTCTCAAAAAGCCAAAAGTTAAAAGTAAAAATAAAAGAAATAGAAGTTAATATAAAGCTGCATAAAGATGAAAAATAAACAGAGAATCTTGATACTGTATGCTATTATGCTCTCTTTGAATTGTTTGAATGCTGAGGAAGGAGAAACGACTGCTAAAAGTCATTTGCTTATAAATACTGCTAAACTAATCTAGGATAGGTATTTTGAAAATACTTTGACTTCAAAATTGAAGTCAAAAGGTATGTTACTTTGGAGAAGAGATTTTGCTTTTGTTTCCACAGGAAACAAGAGGCTGTGGATTCATTCTGAGTTAAGAAAACTCAGGTTTGATCAAGGAAGACCACCTGAGAAATCTCTGATAGGAACAGATGGCCTGGATGTCTGAGTTCTACATCCAGAACAGATCAAGACTGCTGCCTGAGATGATCAAGCTTCACAGGATACTCCAATCAGGACTTGATCATAACTCTAAATTTTCTTTAAGTCCCCATAAGATTATCAGTGCACCCAACCAGCTAGAAGTAGCCTGGAATACTATGCCCACATTCCCAAAAAATGGACTATGGATATTTTTCTTTGTTTAAAAAAAAAAAAGAGAGGAGGAAGTGGTGTGGGAGAATTGTCTGTATTCTGTCAATCATGATTTAAACAAACGTTGATTGGCCTTTAGCCAGGCAGGAAGTATAGGTGGGAAAACCAGACAGGAAGTAGAGGTGGAGCAATAAGAACAGGAGTGTTCTGGGAAGAAGAAAGCTCCCCTGCACTCCTGCCCAGACCACCGAAGAAGCAGGATGTGACCTGACCCGCTAAGAAATGTACTGAGCGATGTGGCTAACATAGATAAGAATAATGGGCTATATAAGTTATAAGAGCTCATACGAAGCCTGAGCTAATGGGCCAATCAGTTTATAATCTTCTGAAGACCTCTCTGTGATTTTCTTTGGGGCTAAACGGCTGCAGGAACTGGACAGAACATAAACCCCAACGTCAGGCCCTCATACTACAAGATACTTCTTTCTAAACCAAAGAGAAAGAATGAACAGTCAGCTGTGAGGTTGTGGGTTCCAGACATTAACAATTAGAGGACATAGTTGAGAATCTGTTGTTTTGAGTCAGGGTCTCTCTATGTAGCCCTGGCTGTCCTGAACCTTGCTATGTAGATCAGGCTAGTCTTGATCTCACAGAGATCCTTCTGCCTCTCCTTCCTGGAGTGCTGTCATACTCTTGGGTAAGAGGAAACCATCAAAGGTAGAGTAGGATGATTGGAAATCATAAGTAATATCCAAATGAAGGAACATTTAAAACTTTGCTAGTTATTTAAGTTCAGAGAGGCAGAAAAATCTGTATTCTTGATATCCATGATTATGAACATTATAGCCATGTTTTCCAAACATATATTGTCAACAAGCAAGCTTAAAGATGTGAATGTATTTATGGAGCAATTAGGAGAGGGTATTAAAATTCATGAGGTTTTTGAAAACCCAAATTGCCATAGCTATGGAGGCTATCGGAATGAGAACCGTATTTGTTTCCCATACCAAATGACCCATGGGAAGTGGAGGAACTTACATAACTGAAGGTGGCAGTGCATGAGGTCAGAAAGTGCTTCATTTTCCACTTTGCCTACCTTAAAGAAAAAAATCACACTTCTCCAAACTTAGAAGAACATGTGGGATTTGAATTATGAATGGAAATAATCAACATTGTATTTTAAGGAGTTAGTTTAGGACTAATGTGTCTGCTTGCTTGTTTTGCATACTGGTGTTATGGGGGGTTGCTCAGTAGTACAGTTCTTGCCAAGCAGGCAGAGGTTTCGATTAGATAGCCAACACATCACACATCATAAACACAAAAGCGTTACAAGTAAGGGGTAACAGTAAGTTTAGTCCATTCAAATAGTGTCTTTGGGGTGTAGGAAATAAATAGGAGTCTGAGAATGATTGCAGGGTGTGTGCTGATATGGTAGAATAAGAACCTAAGAATATAACACATTTAAGAATTTACTTGATGATTGACAATATATTTATTTGCAGCTACCCTAAAACTATCCAGATGGTATTAATAAGCACCTGATATTTGATACAGATTTGTATTGCATTGTATTGCAATCACTGCATTGATACAGATTTGTATGCATTGTATTGCATATGCATGTGATGTATATTGCCACAGTTTACATTATGATTTTATTTTGAAATAGTCATCAAATAGAGCTATAAACAAAAGTCAAAAAACAGAAAAAATTACTCATGCCCCCCGAGTTTATTTTATCTTTCTTCATGTGTATATATTTCCAGTCTGTAAGGATGTGCAAGCATGGTCTTATGTGTTTTGCCAAATTTGTATGTGCATATAAAAGAGGTTGTGTAGGGTCCAAATCTATGCTGAAATCTTCCTCTGTTGCTTTAGATGATCAGGCTGCTCCAGAGTTCTCTGCCATCAACTGTGGAGGCTGGAATCAAGGCGGGCATCCATGCCCATCCAGCATTTACATGGGTTTTACACACCTAGGTCTTTTTGTTTGAATGGCATGTGCTTTAACAACTAGGGCATCACCCTTGATCCCAGGCTTTGTTTCTTTCATCCATCTTGGCCATCCTTTCACTTCACTGTAACCTATCACAGTCTATGCTCCCAGTCTAATGCCATATGAGCCATGGGTCATGTCAGATGAAATGCACCTTATGAGATCACCCACAACCAGAAATAATATTTAAACCTTTCTTACTTTCAAAATGATTCTTTAAACAATTATATATAATAACTGAAATGACACATTTATGACTGAATTAGTGGTGGGAGTTTTTTTTCCTGTGCTGCTGAGATGGAGACTGGTGTGCTAAGTTTGCAGAATCACATAAAGTAGGTAATGTGAAAGGAAGTTCCCTAGAAAATTGCTACAGCTGTGTTGAAGATACTGTAGCAAGGGATGGACTGATTAGAATTTTGTGATTAGAGTTCAAATGTCACAAAACAAATCACATAATCTGAGTTAACTCGAGTCCTCTTAGCCATTTATTGCCTTTCCTTGAATCTAACCTAATGTCCTTGTCATTATCAAGTAAAACCTTTGGAACATTTTAAGAAAATATTGCCACCTTCCACAGACCCAGAAGTTAAATATATCATCAGATAACATCTAAAGTCTATAGGAAAGATTTCTCTGCTTTTCTATAAGCCTCCTTTCTGATGTCTTTGCCAATATACTTGGGAAATACCTCAATAAATGACTTTTGTTTTGTGACTATAAGAAGTTTATGTAACTACTTCCTTATTGAAATAGGCAATTTGGGTCCACTGGAGTCTGTATCTGCTTCCTCTTTGGCTCAGAGTAAACCGTCTTGTTCTCTTTTTGATGAGAGCTGTGTTTTGTATCAATAGTGAAAAACAAAAATGTTGGCTGTATCTACCATTGAGGCTAGCCCTAGTCAGTGAAAATCCTCAGTTGTAATTTGATTTGCCCCTATAGTTGAAAAGGCTTACCTCTTTTCTGTGTCTGTTGTGTTAATAGTAGAATAGAAAATCAGTTTATCTGTAATGAAAACTCACATTTCCACATATCGACATAATAATTCAAGTATGAATATCTAATTTCTTCACTGGCACAAAAGAATAAGTACCCAGAATTTTTCTGGGATTATCAGTTATATACTTTGTAAATAAATAGGTTGTCTGTGGCTCTAATTTTATGCAAATTGATACTGAAAAGATAGCCTGTGTTTATATATCCTGGCTTTGTGGTGCTTAAATATGCAAATGGTACTTTCTATTTACATATGCTTTAACAGTTTCTTTGATGGCATTTCCAATTCAATCTCATCAAATTACAATGACAAAGTATTCTAAACGAAATTCTATTAACTATATGGGAAAATAACAAACTAAAGGCAAAACTAGATGATAGCTGCTATTCCCTTAAACAAAGAGACATAGAGAAATCTGTTATGTAGAAATGATGTAGATCATGAATATTTATTTAAAAAGATAAAATTGTGCTAAGCCATATTGACCAGAAGAGTCTAGTGATTTGTTCTCTATGGCAAAAATATGTGGTTTCTCAAATGGAGAAATGTGTGTGTGTGTGTGTGCACACATGTACATATGTGCACACTTGTGCGTGCATTTGTGTGCACCCTCATGCATGTGTGCCTATAATTTTTGGTAGTCATGCCCTATAGCACAGGCTGGTCTATAATCATGGTCATTCTCCTACTTCAAATTCCTGAGTGTAGACATTATGAGCTTCTGTCATCACACTGAACTAGGATACCATAAATTCTAAATAAACTCCTTGGGTGACATCTTATATTTCAATTAATTATTAAAGTAATGATTAAAAATAACAAACTCCTGTAACGTCATTTACGAAATTTGACACAAACCTGCATTAATATGGTTATATCAACACTAAGTTATAAAGATATAATAATAGTCACATCAGAGTCACTGATTGACAATCATTGCCTAGACTTCTTGTACAATATTTCATTTTCAGAAATTACTTTGTGAGTATTTTGACTTAATTTACAACTAGTACCCTAGAAGCAAAAATGTATTCCCAATACATAACAACCTTTTAGTAACCTACTAATTTTATATCATACTTGGAGCTATCTTTGCTGCAACTCTCTATCCTCCCGTTTCAGACCAGCAGCGTTGGGCTCTAAGATTTCATTTCTCATTTCTCCTTGCTCTCAGTTTTCTGGATTCTAGTTTTCCTATTTCTTGATGCCTTCCATTCTTGACAAGTTAGATCTACTATTTTCTTAAATGTGGTATAATCATTTGAGAATGTGACACGTCATTTGAGAAACACATATATGAAAAATCAGTAACTCTAAATGTTTGAAGGTTTATAATTCAAGGTTTAAACGGATTCCTCCCAAAAACATTTAATACTTTTCATCCAGAAACTATCTTATAAATTTACTTCATATAGTTACTGGACTCAACATCAGTTTTTAGACATTGACAAGGTTGTTTGAAATCCATTTTGAAACCCAACAAAATTCTCAGCTATTTCATGATAAAGTCCAATGGTCAACATCCTTCCCCTACTACCTCCTTCCCTGCTAGTTAAGTTCTCTTCACTATCTTTAACTTCTCCAGACCTGAGCAATACATTTCTTTTCCTGTGTCTTGGCTTCATATCCTTATATCTAACACATTACCCTGAACTTGAATTTTTCCCATTAGTTTTCCTAGTAGATATGGGCTATTTGGAATACAGCAGTTAGTAACAGAGATACCCCTGGTACCAAATTAGAAAGAAACTGGAACAAAGATCACAATCAAATGTTAATTCCAAGAAATCTCATTGTTCTGTTTCTAGTCTTGATATGTCTTTATTTTCACCACAGTTTTCTTCCCTCTAACAACTTTTAGGATCACCTCTTTCCTCCAATTTTCTAAAATATTGTTTATAATATCTGGTTTTCTGAACCTTTTTGGTTTGTTTGACCTTCCACTAAATTGCTCTTTTCCTTTCACAAACTCATAACTTTTGTGGTATTTTTGAATGAGAATGGCCTTCATAGACTTATATATTTGAACAGTTGGTAGAACTGCTTCAGAAGGTAGAAGGTCTGTCATTGCAAGTGAACTTTGAGATTTCCAAGCTATGACACTTGTAGTTAGCACTCTCTTTTTCTGCCTCCAATTGACAAATCAGGATGTAAGATTTTAGCTACTGCTCCAACGTCATGCTGCTGTAAGCTCTCAGTTTCTGCTCCAGTGTCATGCCTGCCTGCCTGCCACCATGATCCTTGCCATGACAGTAAAGGACTCTAAGCCTCTGGAACTTGAGTCCTCAATGAAATGCTTTCTTTTATAAGTTGGTTTGGTCATGGTGTTTTGCACAACAATAGAAATGTAATGAAGACATTTTAAGTTATAAAATAACTTTCAGTCACTTTTTTGATCATTTTTGCACCCCATTTTCACTTCCAGAAAATTCCATCATTACATTGTCACACATCCTAGAGTGAGCTACTAATTTTCTGACTTATCTTTATTTCTGATTATTCTCATTTTATTCTATATTTTGACAGTTTGCCTCAATTTTATGTGCCCTCATTTCTACTATTTTTTTAAATTACTAACCTGTTTTTATAGCTTGTTTTGCTCTAGGAAAATATCATAGTTCTATTTTCTGTGTAAAGATATTAATTGTAGTTGTAATATTAATTTTTTCTCTGTTCTCAGCACTCCATGATTTCCTACGTGCTTTTATTTTTTTTTTGTTTTCTATATCATTCTAGTTAGAAATATTTTCAACTCTTTTAGATTTCTCTGTGATTTCTAGTGAGGTAATAAACTAACAACAAAATTTGAGTAGGAACAGATCATATCGCCAGGTATAATTCAAATAGCTATATATAATGGCCTTTTCCCTAGAAACACTTGCCTTATAAATCTACATGTGTTATTTTCCCCATCTTTCCCAGTACCTTGTCTTGATGTAACAATGTCACCTGCCAACTTTCCTTCAGGTAAGGAAAGGAACTTCTCAAATTTTGCTACCATCTTTAATTACAGACATTCACATTCACAATCCTATTTCAGAATGGTTACTTTCTTGAATTGAAACACTCTAAACTTCTATGCCAATTTTGTATTTATGTGAATATATATTTTACAGAACATTACCATAGAAACTGTATTGATTGAAACAAGTGTTTAAGATTATTCAAATTCTTCTTTTTATGGTTCACATAGGATACCATTTAGGCTGCTGCTCTCCTGATTTTCAAAGATGAAATCATGTTAGTTGGCAACTCAGACAAAAACTTCATAGCCTTACTGTTACATTTGTTCCTATGTATGATAATTATTCAATATTTCATGTTAACGAAAACATTACTTCTACACTCACATACTTCATTGGCACATCTTAGTACAGGGATAAGATGAAATTCTCAAAGGAACGTATATAACCTTAAGGTCAGCCTCTTAGAGTTCATGGAATCAAATTCAACTTAGCAACATGTAATCCTTGTCCAAAAAACCTTTTCAGAATACCATCTGCGATTGTTGGCTAAAGGCCATGCACCATGCCTACTCCATTTCTTAATCAGAGCATAGGCTAGGGACATAACTTTAATAATTCTAAATATAATGGAAAATGATAAAAATTGAGAGCTGCCTTTTCTTGAGCTGTACTCAACGTACTTTATACAGTCCTTTTATTTTACAGAGTTTACATTTTATCTCTGAGTTATTAATAAAAGCTGATTTTCAAAAATTTAAATCTCCAGTTCTGTGATTCAATGTTAATGTCACATTAGAATTTGAAACCAGATTTACTTGATAACTAACTATGCTTTTAAATCTCTCTCTCTCTCTCTCTCTCTCTCTCTCTCTCTCTCTCTCTCTCTCTCTCATCTGCCCCCTCCTCTCATGTGTGTGTGTTCATACTGGTTTATGCTAGGAAACGTGGCTTATAAGAATCTCAGGGTGTAAATTCAGCAACGTGGAGAATTAGATAGAAATGCAGCTCCTTATGCTGTATATGCTACCTTGCTAAAGAGAGTTTATAAACCCACTTTCTCAACTCTAGATGTGCTTTTTTTTGTGATCCTTGGCTAGAAGGTGAAGAATATCATAGAAAATATACCATGTGAGTATTCTTTTTCTCAAATCACCACAAGCAAAAATAATAAATAAAAATATAATTGATTCTAAAATTTAAAGTATTCAACAGAATACTTTGACTGATGCATGCTTTTTGTTGCACATAATGACAACAGTGTTTGTGTTATGTTGGTGTGTGTGTGAGTGTGTGTGTGTGTAGCTTTATTAATGAAAGTGTGATAATTGTACCCATCATTGCACCAGCATAATCATTTATAAAGTCCAAGCACACACCTAAACAAAGGCACACACATATAAAAGCATTACCATAGTTTGTTTTCTATTGATGTGATAAAGATCATGACCATGTGAAGCAAAGGGTTTATTTGGCTTTCATATCTCTATTTCAGTCCATCACTGAGAAAAACAGAAGTAAAAGTTCAATCAACAAGAAAGCCTGGAGGCTAGAGCTGACAAAGAGGCCATAGAAAAGTGTTTCTCATTGACTTTCTCCACTTGGCTTGCTCAGCCTACTTTCTTGTAGTAGGAGATCCACCATCCTAGGGGCGGCACCAATCACAGTGGGCTGGGCTCCCCACATTAACCGTTAATCATGAAAATACCCACAGGCTTTCCTAAAAGCCAATCTAATGGAGGCACTTTCTCAGTTGAGGTTCCCTCTTCTCAGATGACTCTATCTTGTGTCAAGGTGGCCAAAAAACCCCTAGGACAAGCATATAATCCAAAAGATAATTCTGTTTTTATAAAGTTTAAGACCAATCAAAATTGAATTGCATTGTTTATGGGTGGTTAACTATAGGAAGGTATTTAAGAAAATTATCATCATAAAGCTACAGTTAATAGTCATTCCAGATAGGCTGACCACATTCCAATGTATGACCCTATACCTATGAACATATAGTCAATACAATTTTGATTATAATTTAAAAATACAGTGGATTATGTTTTAAAAGAGCACATAAAATGAGCAGGTTAGGAGTGGATCTGAGAAGAGCTGTAGGAGAAGTAGGGATTCACAAAAACTCATAGAATTCTCATAGAATTGTTAAAACTGCTATACAAAGAAATAAGAAGTTAAAAGGGTCATTTCCAGCGTTGGTTGAAATTTTAACTAGAAAGGGGAACAGCCTAAGATAAGGTTAGTTTCAAGCTATCTAAAAAGTCCTCTTTCTTGATGTGGGTAGTTTCACTTAGATTTATTTTAGCACTGTTGGTATACTATATACTCTTATGTGCATGTCAGAGTAAGAAGTGTTTGCAAGAGCTTATAAAAATAGGTATTGGGGCTGAAGAGATAGCTCAGCAGCTAACAGCATTGCATGTTCTTTCAAAGGACTGGAGTTCAATACCCAGTACATACTTAGCTCCTCACTATTTGTAACTCCAATTTGAGGGGATCCAACACTGTCTTCTGGACTCTATGGGCACGTCACACTTGTGGTACACAAACATACAATACAAGCAAAATACCCATACACATGAAATAATAAAATAGAAAAATTAGAAATTTGCCTGAAATGCTACTTAGTGATATCTGCTTGTCTTATATTTGTCTACCCTTAAGCGATATTTTACACACCTTTATAAACCTTGTACACGAATGGCTACAAATTAAAATTTACAGATACCATGAAAATTAGAATGATCGAGTAAAAACTGAAGATTATTCCTTAGTTTTTTCCAGTAATCTTTTATGAGGGTATGTCAGTTTGGTTTTCCATTTTTAGTGGAGAAAATCAACTCGTTTTAAAGTTCTGTTTCAGATTTTAGGTACACAAAAGATTTTTGGCTCATATAATTTCCTAATATTACCCATAGCATCTATTCAGCTGATCTAAATTGAAAGTAGAACAGGGAAAGTATACATTTAGCTTATAGTGTTTTAAATAAGCCCATGCAAATGATATGAAATATCCATCATATTTGAGTCATCTTGTGCTGGTAAATGACTTGTAAATGAATTTTACTAAAGATCATATGGATATACATAGCCTCTAACTTGAAACAAAATACATTTCCACTATTCCAGAAAATTAATACATGCTTTCCCTCTTTATCACTGCTCCTAAAAGGGAAAATGTAATTTTCTCTCATCACCAAAAGATAATTTTTCCTATTAAATAATTTCAAGAAGGCTAGAGAGATAGGATACCAGCAAAAAGTACTAGATTCTTTTCCAGAGGAGCTAGGGCTCAATTCCCAACATCTACATGGCAGTTTATAACACTCTGCAATCCCAGGAGACCCCATGACCATTTCTGGAAGATGTGTGCATGAAGCACACATATGGTACATAGACAAACATGGAGGAAAGTCACACATACACATAAAATGAAAATAATAAGAAATTTAAAAAAAACTAAATTGGATATGTGTGGCCACTGATATGTTTCCCGCGCTTCACTTCATGGCCCTGTACCCATGAACATATGGGCAGTGATAATTAATTTTATTGTGTTATCAAAGAAAAAGTATGACATTGGGAGAGGGGTGTTGGGGAGGATAGGGGAGGAGTTGAAGTGAATAATCATAGTACTACATTGTTTACCTACATGGAATTCTCAAAAAATAGATTAACACTCCCAGTCCTAGCTCATGTTACACAGCTAAACACCAGCTCATCCTGGTGAGTGGCTGTAATCCTACCCTCCAGTGCTGTCCTCACACTCCCAGAAGACCTAGCTAAGGTTGCCCAGCTTGGTGAATGACCCAGAAATTACTCTTTCACATTGCCCTCACACTCCCAAGAATGGTTGGGGTCTTTTAGCTTCTTCTTCAAGCCAACAAGGATAGTAACCCAGATTCTCACTCAACAGCACCATGTCCTCACCCTCCCAGATTTCGGTTGGATTGTGCAGCCTGCACAATAGCCCAGTGTGATGAGTGAGCCAGATTCTTATGTTTTGCACCATCCTCACATTCCCAGATCTACCTCTGGGAGCTCAGCCTAAACACACAGACAGACCTACCCAGTAATCACATTTCCATGTTTTCTTGGTTATCACTGAATTGGGATTAGCCTATCCTTCCTACCGAAATCAGCCCCACATATCTCAAGGACTGACCTACCAATTCTTCATAAGCAGAACTGAACAAACTTTCACTGAACTGAGGCAGACTGGAATCTCACATCAGATGCCGAGCCAATGAATGAATTCCACACAACCAGGTCATGCCGCAAAAACATGAAGAATATGAAAGACTAAGTCACTATGTCCTCCCCAAATCCACTATTACTATAGAAGTGTTCTTCAATGGCAATTATCAGATGAACCTCAAGTTATAAAATTTAAAAGAAAAATCAACCTGATCAAATACTTTGAGGAGTTTTAAGAAGAAACAAAAATCTCAATGACCTTAAATAGGATAGAAATTAACTCCAGTGTGAAGTCCTTGAAAACACAAATACATGGCTAAATGAAATAAAAATTACAATTTGGTATCTGAATACTTAATTCAACAAGGTGATAGAAATAGTGAAAACAATTCAGACTGAAATGAAGATGGAATTGAAAAACAATAACCCACTTAGAAAACTCAGAGAAAACTTTTACAAATAGATCAAGTAGAAAATTGATTATCTGGACTTGAAGATAAAGAAGAGGCATTGGACCACACAAAGAAAGAATAAGAAAAATATAAAATGAAAGACAAAATGACTATTCAAACCTATAGAATACTATAAACTGCTCAAATTTATGAATTAGAAGTGTTTCTATTGCTTCAATGAAGCACTATGAACTAAAGGCAGTTGGGAAGGAAAGGGTTTATTTGACTTAAAGTTCCACATCATAGTCCATCACTGAAGGAATCTGGGACAGGAACTCAACTGGGCAATAACCTGGAGGCAGGAGCTGATGCAGAGGCCATGGAGGGGTGCTGCCTAACTGACTTGCTTATCATAGCTAGTTCAGTCTTTCTTAAAGAATCAAGAGCTAACAACCCAGGGGTAGCACCACCTACAATCGGATGGACCCTTCTACATCAATCACTAATTAAGAAAACACCCTACATCTGGATATTATGGAATTTTTTTTCAATTTTTTAAGGTTCTCTTCTTTCAGATGATTCTAGCTTGTGTCAAGTTGACATAAAACTAGGCAGGACAATAGGCATAGAAGAAAATGAAGGATTCAAGGTCAGTAGCATAGACAAAATCTTCAAGAGTATCATAGAAGAGCTTTTCCAAATTACAGAAAGGCAAACCTGTAGGGGAGTATGTTACAGCTCTGGAGCTGAAAAATATCCTGATTTATTGGGAAGCCAGGCTGTACTTAAAGCCACAATAGGACAGCTCTGGAGGGGCAAAGTCACAATAGGACAGCTCTGGAGGATGGAGCCACAATAGTACAAATCAACCCTAGATGAAAATGTTTCCTGACCTGTCAGGAAGCCAGGCTACCGAAAACTGCAATAGGACATCTCTGGAGGCTGGAGCTACAATAGGACAGTTCAGCCCTAGAGGGAATGGTATCCTGACTTATCAGGAAGCCAGGCTACCTGGTATGGTGGGGAATGGTCTCCCCACAGGATATAGTAATCCTGCTCCTCTCCTGAAGAACAGCTTCACTAAATTCTATTCTGTCCCTCTAAGGGAACATCCTAGCAGAGCTACAGCTTCTTCTTCTCCCCGCCCAAGATGCTACTTCTTTAGATAACACTCTACTAACGTGAAGCCCCTGCAAAAATATAGCAATCTCTTCTGGTTCCAGCAAAAAGTTGTTATTTTTTCTGCTCAGCCTTGCTCAATCCCCCTAAGGGAGCCTCTCAGCAAGGTTTTTCAGTTCAGTCCCCTCAAGAATGTACCAGCCAGGTTGTTCTAATTCTGTGCCAGTGAATGAAGGTTGTCACCCAAGACTCTGAGAAAGAGATTTATTCGGAAAGGAGGGGCCCAGGAGAGTGGCTGCCTTTGCCAGGGTGTTGAAAGACAGCCTCCTATTGAACAGGCAGAGAAGCTTATATAGAGCTTCTTAGGGGCAGAGTTTTCCCAGGGAGAAGAGGGATTGGTTAGTTTTCCCTGCTCAGGGATTGGTTTGTTTTGTTGGTCAGAGGCAGAGATGGCTCTGATTTTAGGGCCAAACTGTGTTTTTTCCCCCACTGGCCCTTTTTAGCCTTTTGACTCTAGTCTAAGGACCAAGGCATATTTCTTTCACTGACTGATTCTAGGGGCAGAGTGTGTTTCATTGGCACTGGTTTCAAACTTAGGGTATGTTTCTTTGGTTCTGAGTTTGGGGATAAAGAGTTTCTTTTCCTGGCTCAGGTCTCAGATCCAGGGTATGTTTCTTTCACTAGCTCTGGGTTAAGAGTCAGGGTTCTCTGGGATTGGTTGGTTTCTGCTTCCAGGATTGGTTGGTTTTCCTGCTTCAGTTTGCCGTTTTACCCTATAAAGCCCACACAAAATCAAGAAGGACACAGAACATCAAACAGATAGAATCAGAAAAAAAATCTTCCTGTGACATATTTTAGTCAAAATACTAAACATAGAGAGCAAAGGGGGTATTGAAAGTTGCAACAGACAAGATACAAAAGAAAAATCCATCAACAAAGAAAAAACTGATCAGAATGACAGGTGATTTCCCAATGGAAACTTTGAAAGTCAGTAGAGCCTTGAACAATGTCCTTCATATTCCAAAAGAACTCAGAAAACTGTACCCATCAAAACTATCTTCCACAGTTGAAAGAGTCATAAAAACCTTCCATGATGTAAACAGGCTGAAAAAGTTTATATACACCAAACAATCCCTACAGAAAATACTGGAAACAATACTTTTGACCGAAGAGAGGAATAAGTATAGCCGAGAGGGTACAGAAAGAAAATAATGCGCTATCTATGAAAGCACAAGTTAAAACTAAGAACACAAACAACAAGAAACAACAAAACACAAACTCACAACACACACCTTTCAAAATTAACTTTGAAAACTAATGTTTTCAACTGCCTAATCAAAACATGTGGTTAGTTGAAAGGATCATAAAATGAAATCCATCTCTACCAAAAATCTCATC
Source organism: Ondatra zibethicus (assembly GCA_004026605.1). NCBI lineage: Eukaryota > Metazoa > Chordata > Mammalia > Rodentia > Cricetidae > Ondatra > Ondatra zibethicus. The sequence continues at coordinate 41,798 of PVIU01008253.1, forward strand.
TTTTCTTCAAAGACAGGCACCACCTAAGAGGGAAAAGGTGGAGTAAACTATCCCAAGCAAATGGGACCTAATATCTGACAAAAATTGACTTCAAACTAAAGTGAATCAGAAGAAATAAGAGATACATCATATTCAAAGACTAGTAGACTAAGGAGACATAGCAATGTTAAACGTACATGCACCAAACTCCGCACTTTCACAAGATGCATACAACTGAACAAAACAAAGAAAATTCAGGATTTTAAAACTGAATTCTGTAAGGAGACATAAATACTGAAGAAAACAAGCAAAAAATAAATAGAATTAAAAAAAACTCAGGAGGAAAGCCATATCAGAAGATCAGATCAAAGAGAAGACAATAATATCAGGATTTGAAGATGAAGTAGAGGAATTAAACATACTCTTTCATAGACTATGAAAAAATAACAATACAAGAAAAGGATTTGCTCATGAATTGGTAGAAATAATATTGTGGAAATGACCATCTAACCCAAAGCAATTTACAGATTCAATGCAATCCCAATAAAAATACCCATGACACCCTTCACAGAAGCTATAGCAACAAAAGATGAAAATTCATGTGGAACCACAGAGGGCCATGAATAACCAATAAATCCTAAGTAAAAAGAGCAATGGTAGAAGGAATACATTAATAAATTTCAAATTATATTACAGGCATATACTAACAAAAAAGCAGAATGTCAAATTTTGCCTAAGGTTTTTTTCTTCATAGCTTGAGATGATCATGCATTTTTTTAATCTTCATTCTGTTAATGTAGCACATTTATTTATTTTCATTGTGTTGAATAATCTATTGTAGCTCAGGCAAATTCTCTTGATCATCATGAATAATATTTTTAAATTTTACTTTACCTATTTTTGAGAAGTTCATATATGTCTGCAATGGATTTTGGTTATAGATCCACTCTCCCTGCACCTATCAACTTTCTCTACTACATTCTCTCCCAAACTCATGTCCTACTTTTTCATTGTTGTTGTTGTTTAATAAACCTCAACAGTTAATTAGCACTACCCTATACATGTGGGTACAAGGACAGTCACTGTGGCATGAACAACACAAACAGATCATAGTCCTGAAAACAACTGACTCCCCCTCCCTCAACTACCATTACTCTTAGAGGTGGGGCCTTTATCTCCCCTCTCCACTACCACCCAAAACTCGGGAATCATCACAAATATTTTTAATGTTTTTTGAATTTTGCTTGATAGCATTCTATTAATAGTTTTTTCTGTGTTCATCAGAAATCTTAGCCTGTGAATTTCCTATGTTTTAAAGTCATTGTTTGACTTTACTATTAGGGTATATTGTCCACTTAAAATGATAGTTCTCCACCCCTTTCAATTTTGAGGCAGAGCTAGAATTTAATATTAAGTCTTTTTAAATTAAAATAGATGTTATCAGTCAAGCTTTTCTTTGGTGGGGCTTTTTAATTAGGAGTTCAATCTCCTTATTCATTGTTTTTTATTCACATTTTCCATCCCTACATAATTCTGTTTTGGCACGTTATGTTTAACAAATAATTTGCATCCATTTCTTCTAGCTTATGCCATTTCTTGAAGCTGAATTTTTCATAATAGTACCTTATAATCCTCTGTATTTATTTTATGTGCCCTGTTTACTGTGCTATTTTTAGTGTTTCAGTTCTCTTTATCATTTTCCTTTTCATCTTGATTTTTGAAAGTTTCATACATTATAAACACTATGTTTAGATCATTTCCACTCTCTGTATTGAGGGTTGCTGAGGAAGGTAAAAACCATATTCTCCAGGGTTGAGCCTGCCAATATGTTATCTACCCAATACTGTCAAGCTTTAAACATGTACACAAAAGCAATATTAAATGGATGCATTTAGTTGGTTGGTGTGATATAATATTAGAATATATGTTACGAATTGATGAAGTGGGGGGAAACGTTGGAGATTACCTGGTCTAGCCAAAAGGGCATTAGTTTTGTTTACACTTAAAAAATACTTTGCTATATTGACATAGGCTTTTTTCCTGCTATTTCATGTATGTTTTCTCTAGTATTTGTTCTTTTCCATTAAATTGTCCTTCTCTTTTGATAGATGTATTATCCCTATCAACTTACTTCTGAATTGTTTTAATACATTTCAGACCTTGTTTTCTGCTCCAAGAAAGTTAGCTGGGATATCTGGAAGGGGGCAGGAAGTGAGGAAATAGCAAACTGAAAGAAACTGAAACAGAAAACTCAGGATAGATATGGGAGGTCTGCTGGTAAATACCATCCAGCCCCGAGTTGATTTTGGAGCATGATTATATACAAAAACAGCATAAAGTGCAGCATAGACAATCAGTCAGTATCCAACCACAAGACTATTCCTTTCCCTGAACAAGCAGTTTCCTTTCTATCATGCACTCGCTGTTCACAAGTTTCAATTTCTATCTCATATGCCTAAAGTTTGACATCAGCCATATACATTCAACTAGATACTGTGTTCTTTTTCATGAGCAAAATTCTCTTTCCCATGGTCTTAATCAGAACATTCTTACAGCTCTCAAGGATACTGGAGCAAGGAGGGCAGGCAAGCTTGAACTCAAATGACTTTTAAAGCAGAATGTACTCCAGATGGAAACTTAGTCATTGTGGGATACCACAGTTATCTACGTTTGTTTTCATTTGTCTCAAAATATTTTAATTTCCCTTTATATTTTAAAGAATTATTATCTTATTATTATCACTGTGTGTACATGCGTGCATATGTGTTTGTATTAGTTTATGTGTAGCATGTGCATTAAGGTGCCCCCAAAGACCAGTAGAGGGAGTTGCATCCTGTTAAACTGGACTTACATAAAATTATGAAAAACACAGTGTAGGTGATGGGAATAAATCCCAGGTCCTCTGCATGAGCAAAAAGCACTCTCAACTTCAGAGTCATTCTTTATAAGTCATATGGTACAAACTCAGCTCCTTCTTATTGAAAACAAAGCCCTTTGCTGATTGAACTGTCTCCCTCCCAACTGTTGAGTTTTGGGCATCCTTCCTATATAGTTTTTCCTGTATGAATGATTTTCTAGCATTTTCTTCCAGTCACTAGGTTTTCTGTTCAACATCCTACAGTTATTTTAGAGAGCAAAGAGTTTATTTGTTGTTGATAAACTGATCTTCTTTCTTTTATGAAACATTCTTTTGACATGACAAAAAGTACTTCAAAAATATCCTGAATATTTTCCTTTAATATTTTTTGTGAAAATTTTATAACTTTGTATTTACATTCAAATCAATGCTACAATTTAAGCATATGGAGTTTAGATACAGATTTGTTTCCTTGAAGTTTCATCTATTTACTTTAGGTATCCCGTTCTTCTAGCAATTCTTTTTGGAATGGCTATCCTTGAACCATCTCTTAGCTTTGTCAAATATCAGTTGGCTCATTTTTAAACTCTTCAATGTTGTATTGACCCATAAAGTTTATCAATGTTCCAATACCACATAGTCTTGACTGTTGTAGCAATAGTTATCTTAAAATTTCATAAAGTGATTTTCTTCACATTGTAGTTCTCAAAATTATTTAATTCATACAAATAATTCCACCTACGTATTTTATTTTCCTTCATTAATCTCTCTGACAATCTTGCTATATTTATATAACTTGTACTTAGTATGTGCATCATATTGGTAGGAAATTATATTTTTACTATTTGAATCTTTTAATTTGTAAGCATTGTATACTTTCAAATTTATGTATTTTTTGTTTTGTCAACATTTTTACATTATATGACTAGTGAATTTGACCTAAGTTTTAATTTTACTTTAGAATGATGATAAGTATTGTTTTACTTGATTTCCAAATATTGTTATGTATCTTCCCAAACCAGATGTATTAACAATGTATTTGCATAATTCATTTAAGTTATTAAATTTATTTCTGTAAAGCCTTCACAGTATTATAAATAACACTTCTAACATCTGTATGATGTGTTGTGGTAATCTCTCTTGCCAAAATTGTGTGTGTGTGTTGGATTTTTTCTCCTGTCTATCATGGAAGATGATTGCAAATTTCATGGCATTTAAAAAGAACATAATTTACCAAATTCATTCATTAATTTTATACATGTATATGATTATTATGATAATATTCATCCTCCCATTTCCTCTCTTATCTGCCTCCCATTCTTAGATGTAAAATTGGCACCATTCTTTATAAGTAGTACCCTTTCTATTTCTGGGTCCTTCTGATCCTTCTTTTTGACAAGGTCCTGTGCAAATATCACAGCTGCTATGTTCACTATTGCAGTGATAATAAGTGTTTTATATTATGCTTCCCCATCTTCTATGAAAATAGAGGAACAACTTTCTGTGTTTTGTTCTGATTTATTTCTACTCTGATAATTACTAGTCCCTTATTTTTACTTAATTGTGGTTGTCTATGCTCTCTTCAATATCTCTCTATTATTGAGATTGCAGCAAAAATCAGTGTGATGAATTTCTATTTTATCCAATATAAGCATTTTTATTCATCAGTTCTTTCTCTATACTAATTTGAACTCTATCCCAAAAATCTCAGTATTGTGATTTATATTGCTAATTTCAATGTGATTTTTGATGTGGCAATTTGAATAAGAACATCCCCAATAACCTCCTGCTTAGGAAATGGCACTATTTGAAAGGATTAAGAAATATGGCTTTTGGGGGGTTGTTGTGGCCTTTTTTGGAGGAACTATGTTACTGAAGGTGGACTTTGAGGTTTTAGAAGCCTGTGTAGAGTCCAGAGTCTCTCTCTTCTGGATGCCCGTGGATGTAGATGTATACAGCTCTCAACTATTTCTCCAGTTCCAGGTCTGTCTGCATGCCTCCACGCTCCTTACCATGATGAAAATGTACTAAACAACTAAAACTGTAAAAAAAAAAAAAAAAAACCCAACACCTCCAACTAAATGCTTTCTTTCTTTTACAAGAAAAAATGTTGAGTGCTGGTGGCACACTTGGGAAACAGAGGAAGTCAGATTTCTGTGAGTTTGAGGCCAGCCTGGTCTACTGAGCAAGTTGCAGGACAGCCAGGGTTGTAACACAAAGAGATCTAACAGATGTCATGACTCAAATGGACTTAAAAGACATATACAGAACATTCCACCCAAACACAAAAGAAGATACCTTCTCCTCAGCACCTCATGGAACCTTCTCTAAAACTGTTCACATAGTCAGTAAAAAAGCAGACCTCAAAAGATACAAAATAATGGAATAATCCCCTGTATCAAATCAGATCACCATTGTTTAAAGTTAGAATATAACAACAACACTAATTGCAGAAAGCCTACAAAATTATGGAAATTGAACAGTGCTCAATTGAACTACCCTTGGGTCAAGGAAGAAATAAAGAAAGAAATTAAAGACTTCCTAGAATTCAATGAAAATGAAGGCACAATATACCCAAACCTATAGGACACTATGAAAGCAGTGCTAAGAGGAAAGTTCATAACACTAAGTGCCTGCATAAAGAATGTGGAAAATCTCACACTAATGACTTAACAGCCCACCTGAAAGTCTGAAAGCTCTAAAACAAAATGAAGCAGATTCACCCAGGACGAGTAGAAGACAGGAAATAATCAAATTGAGGGCTGAAATCAATAAAATAGTAACAAAAATAAACAATACAAAGAATCAGTGAAACAAAGAACTTGTTCTTTGAGAAAACCAACAAAGTAGACAAACCCTTATCCAAACTAGTCAAAAGACAGAGAAAGAACATCCAAATTAACAAAATCAGAAATAAAAGAGGGACATAAAAACAGACACTGAAGAAATCCAGAGAATCACTAGGTCATACTACAAAAACCTGTACTTCACAAAATTGGAAAATGTAAAAGAAATGGACAATTTTTAAGATAGATACCATATACCAAAATTAAATCAAGAGCAGGTGAACAATTTAAATGGACCTATAATCTTCAAGGAAATAGAAGCAGTCATCAAAGGCATGCTAACAAAAAAAAAAAAAAAAAACAGGGTCAGATGGTTTCAGTGCAAAATTCTACCAGAACTTCCGAGAAGAGCTGATACCTATACTTCTCAGTGTTCCACATAATAGAAACAGAAGGAACATTGCCAAACACTTTTTATGAGCCTATTAGATACCCTGATATCAAAACCACACAAAGTCTCAACCAAGAAAAAGAATTACAGACCAATTTCACTCATGAACATGGATGCAAAAAGATTCAATAAAATACTGGCAAACCAAATTCAAGAACATATCAAAAAAGAGTCATCCAACATAATCACGTTGGCTTCATCCCAGAGATTCAGGAATGTTTCAACATATGCAAATCTATCAATGTAATCCATCGTATAAATAAACTGAAAGAAAAAAACACATGATTACCCCATTAGATACTGAAAAAGCCTTCAATGAAATCCAACACCCCTTCATGATAAAGGTCTTGGAGAGATCAAAGATACAAGGAACATATCTAAACATATTAAAAGAAATATATGCCAAGCCGACAGCCAACATCGAATTAAATGGAGAGAAACTCAAAGCATTTACACTAAAATCAGGAACAGTAAAAGACTGATCACTCTCTGCATATCTATTCAACATAGTTCTTGAAGTTCTAGCCAGGGCAATAAGACAACAAAAGGAGAACAAAGGGATTCAAATTGGAAAGAATTCAAACTTTTGCTATTTGCTGATAATATAATTAGTATACATAAGTGACCCCAAAACTCGACCAAAGAACTTCTAGAGCCTATAAATACCTTCAGTAATGTGGCATAATACAATATCAACTCAAAAAATCAGTAGCCCTCCTATATACAAATGAAAAAGAAACTGAGAAAGAAATCAGAGAAACATCACACTTTACAATAGCTACATATAACATAAAATATCTTGGGGTAACATTAACCAAAGAAGTGAAAGATCTGTTTGACAAGAACTTTAAGTCTTTGAATAAAGAAATTGAAGAAGATACCAGAAAATGAAAAGATTTCCCATGCTCTTGGATAGGTAGGATCTACATAACAAAAATGGCAATCCTACCAAAAGGAATCTATAGATTCAATGCAATCCCCATCAAAATCCCAACACAATTCTTCATGGACCTTGAAAGAACAATACTCAATTTCATATAGAAAAATAGAAATCACAGGATAGCCAAAACAATCCTATACGATAAAGGAACATCCGGAGGCATCATCATCCCTAACATCAAACTCTATTACAGAGCTACAGTAATAAAAACAGCTTGGCATTGGCATAAAAACAGACAGATTGACCAATGGAATCGAATTGATGACCTGTATATTAACCAACACACCTGTGGACATCTGATTTTTGACAAAGAAGTTAAAATTGTACAATAGAGAAAAGTAAGCATCTTTAACAAATGGTGCTAGCATAACTGGATGTCAACATATAGAAGAGTACAAATAGATCCATATCTATACCTATGCATAAAACTCAATTCCAAATGGATTAAAACCTCAATATAAATCTGACCACACTGAACCTGATAGAAGACAAAGTGGGAAATAACCTTCAATGCATGGGCACAGGGGACTACTTCCTAAATATAACACCAGTAGCACAGACACTGAGGGCAACAATAAATAAATGGGACCTCCTGAAACTGAGAAGCTTCTGTAAAGCAAAAGACACAGTCAATAATACAAAAAGGCAGCCTACTGAATGGGAAAAGATCTTCTCCAACCCCACATCAGACAGAGGACTGATCTCCAAAATATACAAAGAACACAAGAAATTAGACATCAAAATTCCAAATAATCCAATTAACAACTGAGGTACAGAACTTAATAGAGAATTCTCAACAGAAGAATCTAAAATGGCTGAAAATTACTTAAGGAAATGTTCAACATCCTTAGCCATCAGGGAAATGCAAATCAAAAAAAACTCTGAGATACTATCTTACACCAGCCAGAATGGTTAAGATTAAAAACACTAATGATAACTTTTGCTGGACAGGATGTGGAGTAAGGGAAACACTCATCCATTGCTGGTGAGAATACAAATTTGTACAACCACTCTGGAAATCAGTATGGCAGTTTCTCAGAAAACTGGGAATCAAACTACCTCAGGACCCAGTAATCCCACTCTTGAGCATATATTCAAAGGATACTCAATCATAGTGCAAGGACATTTTTTTCAACTATGTTCATAGCAGCATTTTTCATAATAGCCAGAACCTGGAAACAACCTACATGCCCCTCACCCAAAGAATGGATAAAGAAAATGTGGTACACACAATGGAGTACAATTCAGTGGTAAAAAAACAATGATATATTGAAATTTGCACGCAAATGGATGGAACTGGAAAAAATCATGAGTGAAGTAACCCAGACCCAGAAAGAGGATACTAGCTGTAAAGCAAAGGATAACAAGCCTATAGTCCATGACCCTCAAGAACCAAAGTAACAAGGTGAACCCTAAGAAAAACATATATAGATACCCCTGGGAAAGGCAAATAGACAGGATCTCCTGACAATATTGGGAGCATAGTGGTGGGAGGAAAAGGAAGTACAGAAAGGGAATAGGAGGTGAGAACTTGAGGGATCTGAATAGTCGAGATGGAGAAAGGACAGAGATGGGGAGCAAGGAAAGAAATATTTTTATTGAGGAAGCCATTATGGGGCTAGCCACGAACCTGGCACTAGAGAAATTCCCAGGAATACACAAGGATAACCCCAGCTAAGTCGTGAAGCAATAGTCGAGAGGGTGCCCAAACTGGCCTTTCCCTGTAGTCAGATTGATGAATATCTAAATGTCAGCATAGAACCTTCATCAAGCAACTGCTGGATACAGAGGCAGAGACCAGCACCTGAGCACTGGACTGAGTTCCCAAGGTCCAGTTGAAGAGTGAGAGGAGTGAGAATATGAGCAAAGAGGTCAAGACCATGATGGTTTCACCCACTGAGACAGTTTTCCTGAGCTAATGGGAGATCACCAACTCCAGCCAACAAGGAAGGAACCAGCATAGGACCAAAATAGTCCCTCTGAATTTGGAAGACAGTTGTATGGCTGGAGCAGACTGCAGGACCATTTGCAGTGGCACAAGAATTTATCCCTACAACTTGTATTGGCTTTTTGGGAGCCCATTATTTTTGAAGGGATACCTTGCTCAGCCTAGATATAGTAGGGAAGGCCTGGGACATTCCTCAAATCAATGTATCTTACTCTCTCTGAGGAGTGGATGTCGGTGTGGGGGAGGGTATGGTAGAAAGGGGGGAATGGAATCTGGGATTGGTATGTAAAATTAAAAAAGATAGTTTGTTTTTTTTAAAAAAAAATTAAAAATACACAGAAAAATAATAAAAATAAAAATAGAGTTGCCATATTCATGGTGCCTATTCACAGCAACAGAAATTTGATTTGCGTGCAACTTCATCATAAAAAATGAGCTATGTGTGACTATCATTTTTAGATTCTATATATTTGATATTATTTTATTATTGATTTCTAGTCTGTTTGCAGTATAGCTAGAAGAAACACTTGGCATTTGTTCCAAGATTTTAGTATTTATTGTTTTTATAGATCCATAAATTGTGTGTTTGGGGAACTATTCTAAATATGTTTGTATTCTGATGTTTTATGTTTATGACTATAAATTTGATACTTTTGGATTGTTACTTAATTGGATTCTTTATTGCTTTTAATTTTTATGTCAGGTATTTTCTGTCAGAATAATGCCTTGCTAGAGGAAGTACATCACTGTGGGCAGGATTTGGGTTTATATGTTTATCCACTTTTTCTTCTCCCTCTGCTTCCTGTTTGTGTGGATGAAAATGGAATTAGCCAGATTCTTGCTCACACGACCATTTCATGCCTTCCCTTCTATGACAAACGATATGTCCTCTGGAACAGTTAGCTAAAAAAACCCTTTCTTCCTTAAGTTGCTTTCTAACTGGCTATTTTATCACAGCAACATAAAATAAACTGATACAGAAAATTCTACCAGGAGTGAGGCTGTTGCTGTGAACCTAAGCATGTGGATTTTTATGTGTGTGATGCACACCCTCTGAATTTTGTGCTGATGTAACTGTAAGAAAAAAATCCAAAATGGTGGAATACATCATCCTGTATTGCTCTGGTCCTGGAATACTGGGTTTCCCAGGATTCATATTTGTGGATGATTCAGCTACCTGTATCTGCAAGAAGGCCGTACTGGGTGTTACAACTCGAAATGCCTATACCTTGCTGGGGAAATTCCACACTATTCTGGAAGCCCCACAGCTGGGATGTCATGTATGTCATAATGTGTGCTTTTGATGGCACCACAGAAGCAAAAGTACACACCATGATGGTTTTATCCTTTGCAATGTTTTTGTCTGGTGGAGGGACTATGGAACTATAAATAGAGATAAAGGCCTAGCAGAACACAGGGTATGTGTACCAAATCAGACCTCAGACTCTGACTCTTCTTATGATTAAACCATACAGACAAGAAAGTCGGTGTAACAGAATAGGAGGATCCTAGATTTGCTGACTACAGTTCAGGGAGGACCTTGTGATGTCTATCCCCTACATTCATGATCGGTTTCTAGGTTCCAGGTTTCTACAGATATTCAAGGTTAAACGCAAAGATCTAAGGATTCAAAACTAGATCCACATATGAAAAAGAACATGTGGTGTTTGTATTTTTGTATTATGTATATATATGGGGCCTGAATTAGCTCACTATATTTTTTCTTATTCAATTCATTTATATGCAGATTTCATAATCTGGATTTTATTTAAAGCTTAATAAAATATTATAGTGTATATATATATTCATTATCAGTATTTTATTGATGACCCTCTAGGATTGTTCCATTTCCTAAGTATTATAGATATTCTGTGTATATTGATATGCAGTTTTTAAGCAGACTCTACATTGATTTTGTGAAAATGTTAAAGGGACTTGTGAACCAAAAAATATTCAATAACCACAAATTCACTGTTTGTTTTGCACTTATAAAGTGAGTGATAATAGGAGGTATAATCTTCTTATCCACCATACGTCCATTTTTCCTTCTGATTGAATATCCAAAAGGAAAAAGATTAGAATGGTTCTTTAATTTAGGCTGGTAATTGATTTTGAGGAGTTGTAGGCATAAAGGGACAGAAATAGTTTAGAAGGGACTCACAAAATAACTTACACATAGGATGAACTTGTGATTTAAAATTTGAGAGGATTTTTTTCAGTGTAGATCACATGCTATGAGCAAGGTTAAAAAGATTAATTTGTAGTACATGAGATTTTATAGCAAATTATTAGAAATAGACAAACAACTATGACTTAGAAATACCTTTTCTTAACTAGAAGTAATATTTTATTAAATGAATTATCCTTTTATATTTGTGTGCTATTCAAGATGAGCATTCACCAATTTAAAAAGGAATTCCTTTTTATAGTCTATTCTTGTGCTATAGGGATGATTTTAATATATTTTAAATGATAAAAATAATCTAAGACTGTGGGGATTTGAAACAGAAGTAGGTATATTCAAAAGCTCACCACAATGAGTAAGTAAAGACTTGTTCCATTAACTTCAAATGTGAAAAACAAAGTTTAATGTCAGAATACAAGGAGCTTGCCTAAACATAATTAAGGCAATATAAAGCAAGCAGACAGAAAACATCAAACTAAATGGAGAGAAACTCAAAGTGATTCCACTAAAATCAGGAATGAGACAAGGTTGTCCACTCTCTCCATATCTATTCAACATAGTTCTGGAAGTTCTAGCTAGAGCAATAAGACAACAAAAGGAGATCAAGGGGATACAAATTGAAAAGGAAGAAGTCAAACTTTCACTATTTGCAGATGATATGGTAGTTTACATAAGTGACTCCAAAAATTCTACCAGGGAACTCCTACAGCTGAATAACACCTTTGTAATGTGGCAGGATACAAGGTTAATTCAACAAAAATCTTTAGTACTCCTATAGACAGATGATAAATGGGCTGAGAAAGAAATCAAAGAAACATCATCATTCACAATAGCCACAAACAACATAAAATACCTTGGGGTAGCCCTAACCAAACAAGTGAAAGACCTGTATGACAAGGACTTTAAGTCTTTAGAAAGAAATTGAAGAAGATATCAGAAAATGGAAAGATCTCCCATGCTTTTGGCTAGGTAGGATAAACATAGTAAAATGCCAATTTTACCAAAAACCATCTACAGATTCAATTGCAATCCCCACCAATATTCCAGCACAATTCTTCACAGACCTCTAAAGAACAATACTCAACTTCATATGGAAAAACAAAAACCCAGGATAACCAAAACAGTCCTGTACAATAAAGAAACTTCAGAGTCAACACCATCCCCAATTTCAAGCTCTACTATAGAGCTACAGGAATGAAAACAGCTTGGTATTTGCACAAAAACAGATAGGTGGACCAATGGAAGTGAATAGAAGACCCAGATATTTACTCACATACCTATGAACACCTGATTTTTGACAAAGAAGCTAAAAGTATACAATGGAAAAAAAGTATCTTCAACAAATGGTGCTGGCATGACTGATGTCAACATGTAGAAGAATTGGGAATCAATCTACCTCAAGATCCAGCAGTACCAGTCTTGGGCATATATCCAAAGGATGCAGACCCATACAACAATGACATTTGCTCAACTATGTTCATAGCAGCATTATTCATAATAGCCAGAACATGGAAACAACCTAGATGCCCCTCAACTGAAGAACAGAAAAATACAATGTGGCACATTTATACACAATGGGGTACTACTCAGCAGTAAAAACAATGACATCTTGAAATTTGCAGGCAAATGTGTGAAACTAGAAAAATAAAACATTGTGCGTGAGGTAACCCAGACACAGAAAGATAAACATGGTATGTAACTCACTCATAAGTGGATATTAGACATAAAACAAATGATAATCAGCCTACAGTCCACAGCCCCAGAGAAGACAGGAAATAAGGAGAACCCTAAGAGAGACATATATAGATCCCCCCCTCCGCCGCAAGGGCAAGTAGACAAGACCTCTGTAGTAAATTGGCAGCATATGGGAGGGGTGAAGGTGGCAGGGGAGTAAGGAGGGAAGAAGGGGTATGGGAAGGAGAACTTGAGGGATTGGGAAGATCAAGTTGGGTAAAGGACAGGGAAGGCAAGCAAGGAAAGAGATACCTTGAAAGAGGGAGCCATTGCAGGGTTAGCGAGAAACCAGACACTACGGAAATGCCCAGGAATCTACGAGGATGACCCCAGCTAAGAATATAAGCAATAGTAGAGAAGGTACCTAAACTGTCCTTCCCCTGTAATCAAATTGATGACTAGCTTAATTCTCATCATAGAACCTTCATCCAGTAACTGATGGAAGCAGAAGCAGAGATCCATAGCTAAGCACTGGGCTGAACTCCTGGAGTCCAGTCATAGAGAGGGAGGAGCAATATTATGAACAAATGGGACAAGACCATGATGGGGATACCCACAGAAACAGCCGCTTGGAGCTAGTGGGAGCTCTCTGACCCGGGACTGACTGCTGTGGAACCAGCATAAAACGAAACTAGGCCCTATGGATGGGTGACAATTGTGTGGCATGGGCAGTTTGTGGGGCCATTAGCAGTGGAACCAGTATTTATCCCTAATGCATGAACTGGCTCTTTGGAGCCCATTCCCTATGGAGGGATACCTTGGTCAGCCTAGATACAAGGGGGAGGACCTTTATCCTGCCTCAAGTGATGAGATAGACTTTGCTGACTCCCCATAGGAGGCCTCACCCTCACTAAGGAGTGGATGGATGGAAGATGGGGGAAGTAGAAGGAAGGGAGAGAGAGGTAACTTTTGTTATTGGTACGTAAAATAATATTGTTTTAAAAAAAAAAAAAAATTTAGGATGCACAATGATAGTTCCTACTTCCTACATTCAGTGACAGAAACAGTTGTTTCCCTACTAGAAAACATGTCAATGTAATTCCTCCCATTTTAATAAAACTTGTAGACAACTACGATATTAAGCTGCAATCTTTTGATTCTGAAACTTTTCAAATCAGTTGAATTTCAGATTGTTATATTTCAGCTATAAACTTTTAACTGCAAAATAATACCCAACTTTTGAACTTGCTCTTTCTTTATGGTGATTCTAGGTCATTCCCCCATAAAATATGTATTACAAATACATGTAAATGAGTCTTTAAATATAAGCATATAATAGGTGTCTGGAGTATCTGACTGGCACCACACTTCTTTAAATAAAAACTCATTTGTAAGAAACAATATCAGTTGATCCCACACAGGGAATTTTATTGATTGCTTCAGTTGTAGCTTTCTAATGGAATTCTCAAAAGAGGTCTCCGCCTAGGCTTTGTATGGCCAGGTGTGCCCTTCACAGACAAGGTCAACTCAAAAAAAATCAATAACCCTCTTATACACAAAGGATAAAGAAGCTGAAAGGGAAATCAGAGAAACATCACCTTTCACAATAGCTACAAATCACATTAAATATCATGGGGTAACACTAACAAAGGACATGAAAGATCTATTTGAAAAGAACTTAATGTCTTTGAGGAAAGAAATTGAAGAAGATACCAGAAAATGGAAAGATCACCCATGCTCTTGGATAGGAAGGATCAACATAGTAAAAATGGCAATCTTACCAAAGGCAATTTATAGATTCAATGCAATCCCCATCAAAATCCCAACACAATTATTCACAGACCTTGAAAGAATAATCCTCTACTTCATATGGAAAAACAAGATACCCAGGATAGCCAAAACAATCCAGTTCAATAAAGGGACTGCCGGAGGCATTACCATACCTGACTTCAAGCTCTATTACAGTAATGCAAACAGCTTGGTATTGGGATAAAAACAGAGATGTTGACTAATGGAATCGAATTGAAGACATGGATATTAATTCACACAACCATGAACAGCTGATTTTTGACAAAGAAGCAAAAAAGATACAATGAGAAAAGGAAGCATCTCCAACAAATGGTGCTGGCATAACTGGATGTCAACCTGTAGAAGAATGAAAATAGATCCATATCTGTTGCCATGCACAAAACTCAAGTCCAAATGAATTAAAGACCTCAATATAAATCTGACCACACTGAACCTGATAGAGGAGAAAGTGGGAAGTAAACTTCAATGCATGGGCACAGGAGAACACTTCCTAAATATAACCCTAGTAGCACAGACAATAAGAGCATCCTTCTTTATTTTATAAAGATGCAGGCTTTGTCTTCAACATCCATCATTTACTTGATAAACACGTGTTTTGAACAATACAAACACTGTAAAAAGTTGAAAGCTACACATTGAACAACATTACAGAATTAGAATCCAAACCTTCTCCACTCCCTGGTGCTACTTCAGGATTTGCTTCAACTCTAGTCTCACCAGATTGTCAGGTGCATTTGTATCATTTTTAATGTGGGAGTCCCCTCTGTGTACTGTGATTACCATTAATGTATAAAGAAACTGCCTTGGCCTGTTGATAGGGCAAAACTTAGGTAGGCAGGGAAAGTTAGGCTTTAGCTGGGTGGAAGAAGGGCGGAGTCAGAGAGAAGCCATGGAGACACCAGAGACCAGACACCTGAAATTTAGCCGGTCAGCCACAGCTACGTGGCTATACACAGATTCATAGAAATGGGTTAAATTAAAATGTAAGAGCTAGCCGATAAGAAGTTAGAGCTAATATGCCAAGTAGTGATTTAATTAATACTGGTCCTGTGCAATTATTTCAGGGCTACGTGAGCCAGGCGGCTGGGAAAAACAAGCAGCCCTTCTCTAACACATTTTTCCACTGAAGAAAATAATTTCATGGATATTTCCTTGTACAGTCCTCAGTAAAAATTTGTTCACTTGGCATGCTGATTTCTAGGTGTGTTTTTAAAATATGGAAATAGATTTAGGTGTTAAACATAGATGGACCTATAGATCTCAGTTACACACTTCTGTACCCTCACCCTCATCCATTGCCCTTCACATCCACCTCCACTCTACTTGGTGACCACACGGTTTTTATATTTTCCAGCTGAAGAAATTTAACCTTTTTTATGCCATACAGTTTCCAAACTACAAGGGCAAGCCTTACAATGTTATTAGTTCAATAAATATTCATTAAAAACGTGTGTACTAAGACATTTATCATTCAGAAAATATGATTATGTGCAAAATGGATTTTACCTGGTATGAACTTGATTGAATGTGAGAAATATATTTTGCAAATGTTCTCAGAAATGAATTTATAAGTACTGAGGTAGTTTCAATTTCCTGGCTACTATGAGTAGAGTAGCAATGAACACATTGTATCTCTACAATAGGATTTTCTGTCCTTTGGATGCTCCAGTAAGCAACCCCAACAAAGTAAATAAGGGTTCCCCTTTCCTTGTGTCAACTCTGGCATTTTTGTTAGATGTTTTCTTGATTTTACTCTGACTAGGGTAAGATGGTATTTTAAAGTAGTTTTAATTTGCATTTCCTTAATTGAGAAGAATGCTGAATACTTTTAAAGATTTTGTAAGCCATTATTTTTCTTTTGAGACTAGTCTGTTCAGATGGATAATCCATATTTTAATTGGGTCACATGATTTTTTGAATTTTTTTTTAGTTGTTTATAAGTTCTGGATATTAATTCCCTATTGGATGTATAGCTGACAAATGTCTCTTCTACTCTGTAGACTTTCTTTTCACTCAGTTGCTTCCTATGCTTTTTAATTTTATAATGTACCATTTCTCAATTGTATTATTCGATTACTGAAAAAATGAAGATATATTCAGAAAGTCACTTGTTATACATATATCTTTTAGGGCTTTGCTTAAATTTTCTCTTAGCATTTTCACGGTTTTAGGCTTAACACTGAGATCTTGGATTCACTTGAAGTTGATTTTTGTACAGGTGAGAAATATGACTCTAATTTCATTCTTCTACCTATGGACATTCTGTTTCCCCAGGACCATTTGTTGAAGATGCTGGTAATTTTTTAATTCAGGGTGAATTTTTGTCTTCTTTGCAAACCTTCAAACAATGAGTGGATAATGCAAAAGTGTGGCCTACACAAAAATGAAATTCTGTTCAGCTGTAGAAAAAATGATATTTGCAGATTTGAGGATAAAACCAGAAAATATTTTACTAATCAGATCAGACAAATGCCTCAAATTTTCTGTTGTGTGAGCTTTAGATATGTGTATATAATCTGGAGAAGCTGCAGAAACTAATTAAGCAAAAAAAGAATGAGGATAAGTGATAGAAAGGGTTTATATAAGGTGATAGCAGGACACAGGTATTAAGAGATGGAAAATGAAAAAGATGAGTGTGTACTTTGAGAATTGGAAAGAGAGGACAACACAGATGGAGAAAGAAGGTGTGGGGATACTAAAACCAAAGATGTTTGAAAAAGCCAGAGAGAAGCATGACTTTAAGTTTAATTAAATACATATAATGTATAACTTTGTGTGTATACATATATAGTTTTAATGAAGTTACAGAACTTGGAGCGATGGTGCTCCTCCTAGGAGACTATCTAACAAAACCCTCAGTGGGAGGCATGGGAAACATGCCTTCAGGTTGTTGGGCAAGAGATTCCCAAAACAGGACCAATTATTTTCATCGTATTTGATTGCCTCCCAGAACTTGAAAGTAATACCCTATTGCAGAAGGCAATGTACACTTTGGACATAAGACTTAGAGGAATCAAGCTGGAATTCACATGGAAGTCCCTCTTCCCTGAGGACTAACTCTCATAGTACCAGAGAGTGATATGCAAACTGCCAAGGAGAAAAGAATCTACAGTCTTACCAATGTGAAGCATATGAACCACAATAATAACTAGCATGATAAAATATTACCAATAGTAGAACATATATCTTGGTGGTAACCAACAGTCTCCTAATTGGAATTAAATCATACTAATTTAATTGGAGAGTATTCATGTCTGGTATTTTAAACCTAGCTAACTGTTTGTGGCTGGTAAGTACATGGACCCTAAAGAAGAACCTCTTATCATCACTTCCCTAAACCAGTATAATTTCTAAGTACATTTTAAGTCCTCGTCCTTATACCCACAAATGTGTGTAGGTCTCTCTCCTCATCAATGCAGCTTCTTTTTGCAGCAAACAGAGACCATTAAAGAAATCCACAGTTTGTCAAAATGCAAACAACTGACTGTTGGATGCCCAGTGCTACATCTGCAACAAAAACTCCACAGTTAAGGCTCAGGAGACATTCCACCAGATGGCAAGAAGATTTTAAGAGCATTAATTCTAGGACATCTGCTGTGACAGAGTTGTCGTCTATTTAAGACAGGGGACCTACACCCATGAAATCTCAATTATAAGGTAGCCCAAAGATTACCTGCATAACAGCATTGCCAGTTGTTGTGTTAACATGGGTGGGGGAAATCTCACACAGTCTCATGCTTAAATGAAAAGCTATTATCAATTAATGGTTGCTCAGAGACGGAGAAGCAGTAATGCCATAAAAACAATCCCATACAAGTTTGGAAATTATTATTAAAAGGGGTTATTTATTGGAAGGGAAAAAACTTACAGAACAGTGTCCCAAACCACAGTCCTCTCATTCCAAACGGGAAACAGAGAGTCTAGCAGTCTTAACGGGAGCCAGAAGCAAGAGAGAGCAAGCGGAGGGCTGCTACCACTTTTTAAAATGAAAAAGACCATGCCACAGTGGGCTGGTATCTTAAAGGCTATTGGCTGAAGAAAAGGAAAGTGCTCCTGCAGCACCTACCCCTTTTGTTTAAGTAAGATATTTCAAAACCTACTACAAAATTATATACCATAAAAACAAATATCCTATTCAAACTAACTTAAGTCTTGTATAATAAATAACTTGGCCAAGTCATGAAAGGAAAGTAACTACATTTATCTAGTTTTCAACCCCATCAAAGATCTGAAAAGGGAAATAATGTTATCTGAGTAATTAGAAAGTGCAATCAAACAACTTCCAAAATATGTAACAAGTCACAGAGACAACCTGGGCAATCACCCAAAGTCACATTTGCAGCATTGAAGCAACCAACTTTGGCTAAGGCCTAGAATAACAGACAGATTATTTTTAAAGGCAAGAAATTTTTCAAAACCGTCTTACCCTGTCTTGGCAAGATTTGACAGTTCTGCTTATCCATTTCTGGGTACTATGTATTTTGTCAGTAGTTGAGGTATGGGCAGTTCCTTGCCCAGATGCCGGTTTTGCCAAGAAGAAGACAAGCTCCAAATGGAGTGTCTTTGTTGCTTAACAATCTCCCGGGAATAGATCAGTGTTGCTAGGAGCGATTGTGTCTCACTACCACAGAACTCTAAGTTAGATTAAATGACATTTTCTACAGCTCTTTGAAGAGGTTGAAGATTATCTACCTATACAGAATATAATCTCTATGTATCTAAAGAACCTGATTAGTCTAACTATAAGTATGACAAACATAGATGACTTGATCTATAATTCTTAATACATGTCTAACTGAAAGACTAAGAGAATAAATAACTATGCAATAAATGAGGACAATGACCTCCAAATGTAAACAATGTATAGGTATGTTGATCAGAGGTAGAAATGTATACTGCAATATGGTAAATATATATCAATACATAAGAAATGCTTTAAACAGCGGTAGAAGCATGCATGCATACAATATTCAATATAATTTAACTTTGTATCAATATACAAGAATCTATACCAATGTAATTATCTCCAAGAAGTAATTCACAAATACCAATCTATTATCCCATCATCCAATTTTCCCTCTTTTTTTAAAAGGTCCCTGAACCTATAAAATTCCTCCCCAAACCCTCAACCATACACCAATTATAATCAACCCCTAAATGATGTCCCTAAGCCTGAGGACAAACTTAGCTGGGAGAGGGGACGTTGTCTTCTAGAATTACTTCCAGCTGTCATGGGGGCGACGTTCTTTCTAGGGGACCCTGTGAAAGTAAAATGATGGTTAAATTTCAAGAATAATGTCTGGTAAGATTGCAAATAGTCTCTGAGTATTTTGTGGAGGTCTGGCCAGAATGTTGTAAAAGATGTGCACCATTTCAGCTAACCAAGTTGGAACCATATTGTGTACCTGGTACCCAAGACAGGTCTTGTAGTAGTGCTATCAGTATAATGACGTCATATCAACCAGGTGGAGTTGTTGTTATGGGGTCCCATCTTCTTTCTGGAAACTTCAAAGATTAATGCAGGAAAATTCATTGTTCATTGTGGAAAACTTAAATGTTATTTATATAGACATATATATTCAATGAAAGGTATGATAAAGACAAAAATAGATATGAAGAAAATGATGTTTTCTAAATTCTTTTTTCTTTCTGTCCCATATCATGGCTTCTGACATGAGACAGAAACTCTGGGATTTTCTCTTAACAACAGGCTTAGAATTAGAGAGGGACAAAGCCAGTGTTCAACTCCAAAACCACCTCTATATATTTATGAATATAAATACATATATATGTATATATATATGTATATTTTTAACTTTTTTACTTACGGAACATATTTGATTTTATTGCTGATCCTTATTGGGTAGTAATTTTTTCCATCTGTCAGTATTCAAACATCCAGGGTCCATTGAATTTTTTGAAGATGAATGTTTTCTTGCAGAGATAAGAACAGAACCCTGCTCCCATCCTATATGTTTTTCTTACCATCTGTATGATTATCATCATTGTGGATGAGTTGTCATTTCTATTATTTCCAGTGGCTGACTTGCAAAGTATTGACACAGGCTGGGGAGATTGAGCATTCTCTGTGGGAGGACAGTCCACTGGTATTGCTTAGTAGGTTGAGAATTATTATAAGTAGGCACTGGGAAGGCAAATTTTTCTTTATCCTTTACTTGTAAAGGTATAGTGAAGAAGCAATCCTTCAAATCAATAACTATAAGAGGCCATCCTTTTGGTAACAGAGAAGGCAGAGGAATTCCAGACTGTAGAGGGCCCATAGGTTCAATTACTTTGTTGACAGTTCTTAGATCTGTCACCATTCTCCATTTCACCAGATTTCTTTTTTACAACAAACACAGGAGAATTCCAAGGGCTAGTTGACTCCTCAATAGGTTGAGGGTCTTATTGCTCCTGTACCAATTGTTCTAAAGCCTGCAATTTATCTTCAGCTAGAGGCCATTGCTTAACCCATATTGGATTTTCAGCCATTTTAAAGGTAGGGCTGTTGGTACCTCTAAAGGATTGTTAGCGGCCATATGAATGGCTGGTGACCTTTGTTCAAAGTACCTTATTACATCCTTCGCAGAATTATGAGTTCCTGGGACTGCAGGAATATTAATCTTGGTATTCCATTGCTGTAACAGGTCATGGCCCCATAAATTTATTGCAATATCAGCTACATATGGCCTCAGCTTTCCTCTTTAACCTTCTGGCCCAATAAAGTCAACCCATCTCGTGCTTTGTTTAACTCGAGATATGGTTCCAATTCCTAGTAATTGAACATCTGATTCTTGAAGAGGCCAATTTAGATGCCACGATTCTGGAGTAATGATACTCACATCCGTTCCTGTGTCTATCAATCCAACAATTACAATTCCATTAATACACACTCTCAGCTTTGGTCTCTGATCATTTATAGAAGTTTGCCAAAATATATGCTTCTTATTTCCTATTTGAATTCCTGACTTCTCCCCCAAATTTGAGTCATAATTTAGAACCTTATGGTCTTGCACAGAAGGTTCTAGAGTTTTCCTGGTGTTACATGTCCTCCACAGATACTGGGAACAACTTGGCTACTTTTGGGTTGGGGGCCTGCAAGAGGCCCCACAAGGAGTTTCCTGATGGTATCAGGTTGCTTTGACTGTCTGTTGTTGACCTGCATTCATTGGTTCAATAGCGTCCTTTACCCCACCTCCTAAATATACCTGAAGTCTGAGGTTTCCTATTCTTGCCATGCCCAGATGAGGTACTATTCCTAGAAATTCCTTGCCTGCAATCCCTTTTCAGATGTCCTAATTTATCACAATTAAAACATTTGGCATTTTGATGTCTCCTTGTTGCTTTGTAAATTGCATTTCCTACCCAAAATTCATCATCATAGTTAAACACCTCAAAATTCATTGTATGTTAAATCCATTCATCCATAGGTGCTGATCTAGACCTTAAATTCCCAATTATCTTTTTGCATTCTAAGTTTGCATTTTCAGAAGCCAGAGATTCAAGAATTATTTGTCTAGCTCCTGGGTCTGTTACTAGTATTTGCAGAGCCTTAAATAATCTTTGCAACAAGTCAGTAAAGGGTTCTCTCTGTCCCTGCCTAACACTGGTATATGATTCGACCCTTTTCCCTAGTTCTTGTGTCCTATCCCAAGTATTATAGGCTGCTTTGTGGCATAGGGACAATACTTCTTCATCCTAAAGAGCTTGGACCTGTGGATCAGCATACGCTCCTAGGCCAAGAATTTGGTCCCGGGAAACGTCCACACCTTTTGATCTTCCTTGATGTTCCATATGTTTGGATTCTTCTATGAAATAAATTCCAAACATCAAGGAAGGTCCATCATCCAATACCGCTGATACTAACTGAGAGAAATCAATGGAGTAGCTCTGACATTAGAAGCCCAAGTCCTTATCATTTCCTTAACAAGTTGCAGAGCACAAGCCATAAGTAATGATGGCTTTCTTAATTTCTTTTAGATCATTCATTCCTATTGGCATCCATCTAGCTTCTTTGGCTCCCTTCGAGCCTTTAGAACTTGACACTTTGTCGGAGTAAATTACAGGGTATGACGCTAAAACCCTGGTTAAACCAGATCTGACAGCTGGTGGTGACATTGTATTCTGTCCTTGTACCTTCTTACCCTGTTCACCAGCTCCAATAATTTCCTCAATCATTTCAAATCTTTTTATCATTGTCTCTCATAAAGCCTGAATCTCCTGACCTGCATATGTTTTAGTGATTTCCTTATGGTATCAATTTTCTGGTCCCTATTCTGCACCTGTGATTCCAAGGTTTTAATGTTTCCCTTCAAAGATAACATCTCTTCCTTGAACTGCTCTTAGATATTGTGTAGATTGCCATCCTGGATGTACATTCTGTCTGTTACCTCATCAAAACTTTGTGATAAATTCTGAACGTCAAATTCAACAGCATAAACCCTTTCAGGTAACTTCCTAGTATCCTTAGCTATGGAGTCAATTTTTCCTATCATGGTTTCCACTTGTTCAGATAATCTCTGATTTTGGATTATATTAATCCTGTAAAATAGTGCCATATTCTTCCTTAATGATATAATATGGAGAAGAAAAGTGAAACTTAATAACCAGCAAATTGAGGTACCTCAGTATTCACAGAGGCCTTGTGTAATGTTTTCCATTTTTGTAGCAAAATACGCAGCAAAAGTCCCATTAGAATCACAATCTGCCATTTTACCTGTTAACCAGCTGATGGTTCTGTTTCCTAGTCATGACTGGAATCAATGAAATGGTGATGTGACAGGTCCTGTGTTAAAATCTGTCTTGGTACTTGTTTAAAAACTGGGGATATTTGAGTCACTCCACAGATTAGATGTAATCTAATCAATTCCATACATGGAATAAGAAACCCAGAGTCCAGGGGCAGAGAACAGAAATCCAGAAGCTGTACAAGGTGGGGTCACAGCGGTTGGCAAATGGTGCTTCTACTCATGCTGCTGGGACAAAGAGTCGCCCTAGGGAGTTTTCAGCGGCTGGCAAACAGGGCTTCTACTCGCGCTGGCTGTCGCACAGGAAACTCTGTTGTGGCAGCAGGGAGTTTGGTGGGGATTTCAGCCTGTGAAGTGGGCAATCTGCCTGAAACGCATGTAGTGTAAATCCACACGGGGTGCCAGGTGATGGGTGGAGAAATCAGGTGCTTAAAAGAAATCTCACACTGGCTCAAAATTGAGAGATAGACTGTTATTTATTTAGGGGGAAAACCTACAAAACCAGGATTCTCTGCTTGAAAGGCAGATGGAGATGAGATCCAAAACAATCCGATCTAGCCAAGTGGGAATCAGGGGGATGAGAGAAATGGCCAGATGCGGTTCTGCATTCAGGTAAATAGTCCATCAGGCCACCCCCCTCTGTAGGCGGGTAGTTACTAGCTGTGAACCTTCCCGCAGCACATATCCCCCGCTCCTCCCAGACTCTCCCCACATCCCTCATCATGACCCACACAACTTAATGTCTCACCACTTAGAAAAGCAGAAAAACAGTAAGAAATGAATACAAAAACAGATGAACAAACTATAAAACCCCAATAATGCAGAAACAAGAAATTAAAACAAAAACCACATATACATAAAAGCATGGAATGAATCAGTTTTTTTTTTTTTTTTGTTCATCTACTTCTAGGCAAGGGTGTGCTCTTCAGAGTGGTTGATATACCTAGTGACACTCCCTTGAAGAAAACTGATATTCTGTTTTCCAGAATATCAAATTGCTCATTGATTAGAGAGGAGAATTCCCCCTCTTCAATACTGGGATTTTGTCTGGTTTGAACTTATACAGGTGTAGTAATGAGGTGCGGGGGCCTGTTTTTCGTCCCGGCGGCCACCTGGCTCCCACTGCCCAGTTTCTGGCTAGCTTATACCCGAAATAATTATATGGAAACTGTATTCATTTAAGTACTGCCTGGCCCATTAGCTCTAGCCTCTTATTGGCTAACTCTCACATATTTGTTTAACCCATTTCTAATAATCTGTGTGTCACCACGAGTCGTGGCTTACCCGGAAAGATTCAGCTCGTTTGACGTGGCAGCTTCATGGCAGGCAACTCTCTCTAACTCTGTCCCCTTCCCAGTATCCTGTTCTCTTTCCCTGTCTATCTAAAGTCCTGCCCTATCAAAAGGCCAAGGCAGTTTCTTTATTAACCAATAAAAGCAACCCAAATACAGAAGGACCCTCCTACACCATACAGGTCTTGTATGTGCTGTCAGTCTCTGCAAGGCCCTACTGATAAAGACACATTTTAATTACACCATCTAATATAGAGAAATCGAGCAGTTGACTAGCTATAAGGTTAATTGGTGTAGGAGTTCCTTCTGTTTGTGTGTTGCTTTCATTGGTTAATGAATAAAGAAACTGCCTTGGCATAGTTGATAGGGTGGAACTTAGGTAGGCAGAGAAAACAGAACTTTTGTGATGACCCTGAGCATTAGGTGTGGAGTGTTTTATAAATATATCTGTTTGTACCAGGCTCCATAACTCTGCATTTGATTCATTGTGGTTTTCTATAATGGTCTGTTGCAAAGAGAAGTTTCCTTACTAGATGAGGGGTGAGTACCATACTTATCTATTTGTATAAGAACACATAGTTATGATGTAGTTAGGGGTTATGCTGGTACTATAAAAGGTAGTCCTCATGGAAGAAGCTTTCAGGTCTGTTGTATTTCAGTAGTAAAATAGCTCACTGAGCTAAGGTCCTTACCACATTACACTTGGAGAAAGAATTACATAAAAAAACTATTCAGACAATTTAGATAAGGTGCAATTTTTATAATGAAGCATATTTCATACAGAATACAAAATGTACAAATATATTCAACAGCAAAAAATATGCCTTTTGAGATTTTTATAGGCTGTAGTAAAAGAGGCAGGGAATTAAGATTGATAAAATATAATGCTTAAAATGTAGATCCAGATTGTGAAGCATTTTAAAAACAATATTAGTCAACTAGTATTAAACAAGGGAAAATTGCTGTAGTATGATCATTATGTAGATATATGAAAAATTGAATGAAATAAGAACAAAATTTCAGGTTCAGGTTGTATGAAACCAAGCTGTACACGTAAGACTGCATATCTATTTTTATTTAGCTATCTTTTCATGTCTTTGTAAACACATTATCTTCCAAACAAGTAATCAACCAAGGAAGAAATCTCTTACTGAAGGTAACATTTAAAAAGTATTCAAGATGTCTCAGTCTTTTAGATTCTTCCTCAAAGTTCTATATCTGTTCTTCCCTATTTGTATTCTCTGTCTTTCTCATAAATCAGGGTATCATCAGTTCTCACCCAGATTATTGTAACTACTTTTCAGCAGGTCTGTCTGTCTGCCTGTAGTCTCAAATTATCCGATGAGTTCTCCAAACTAAGTATCAAAAAACAAATCTGAAATGAAAATTTGATAATATAATTTCCTTTCTTAAACCATATTTTCCTTTGTTTTGCCATGACTTTAAACCTAGCATTCAGGATTTAATCCTAGCTCCCTCTTCTTCATCCCCAGTATGTCTTCCTCTAATTTGTTTCTCCCTATACCACTTCATATTTTTCTGGCAAGTTTAGTAATCTCTCCAATTTCAATTCATGTGTCTTTTTCATAGATATATTATTATTTCCAAATTCTATCTCACTGAACTGTATTCCCAGCATTTGGGGAGGCAGAGGCTGGCAAAACTCTGAGGTAGAGGCCAGCCTGGTCTACAAAGTGAGTCCCAGGACAGCCAGGGCTACATAGAGAAACTGTCTCTTGAAAAAATTGAAATGTATAAACATACCCAACATTTTTAATGAAAAAAATTATGATGTCATTTCGCATACTAAAGATTTATAAAGGTAAGCCCTTAGTAACAATGTATCTTTTTCATGGTTATAAGCAGATCTGTTAGTTACTGCCCTAGTGCCTGAAGCTCAGCAAAGGGAATATAAATCCTTGAGGAATCCTCCCAAGTGTGATGAGAGTAAAACTGTTTTGTTAGCTTTAATTCTCATTGATGATGTTCTTAAGCACTCATGTGCTTCTACTTATCTTTCTCCTTCCCTTCTGTTTTGTCTTTGTCCCCTTTGCACACTTAACCTGCCTAGTTAATAAGCGTTAGTGTTGCTTAGGATTCTTTCCTTTCCTCACTGTTCTTCTCAATCCACATGTCCCAAGAATTCTTTAATGCTTTTTCAGTTTTTAATTACTGATGAAATCCAGAATTAGTACATGAGTTAGTCACATACATTTTATACTTCATACATTTTCACTTCATAAATGTTTATTAGAAAGTGAATTCATGATCTCTTTAATTTCAGAAAATATATTTCCCTTCTTGTAGTTCCTTCCTGAGTATCTGGTTGGTAGATAACGGTGTTCACATTTTCTTATTTTCCCATGCTAAAAGGATCCCAGAATTCATTTTTTGTAGTTTTTTTTGTTTTGGTTTTTGATACAGTATTTCATTCAAATTTTCCTTGAATTCCTGACTCACCTGCCTTAATGTTGGAATTATAAATTCATTTAGCTTCCTTGGTATTGAGACTACAATGCAATCCATAGTTCCTGCTTTCTTGAAAGTCTCTTTATACATTTAATTGTTTGACAATAATCTTAAAGTTAACAAGATATAGTTTGAATTTGTCCATTTCTGTCCATTTTATTTCCTGTAGATCATAGTATAGACTATTATCATGTATTTCCTAAATTATTGCAAAAGTATTTTAAATTATTTCCTCTGCTTATTGCCCATAGTGGAGACAGAATAATATTTATAAAATACAAGCTCCATTACATTGTACTGTGATACTTCACAGAGTTCTCATCTATACAGACTACAAGCTATAGGATGTATTGTGTAACTGATTCACAAACTATAATTCATAATTCATCTCCCATCACTCAAAAATTTTCACTTTCTGTCCTAGAAACAGCAAACTCATTGCTATTTTTCACATAATATATAATTTATTATTTCAGCTTTTACCCTGTTTTTGTGAATTTTAATCCTTATATATTCATATTTGTTCTTACATAGTTTCTATCCTATGATTAAGTCTAGATATTGTCTCATCCAAGAAAAAAATACCTTATCTCCTGAAGCTATATTAAGCATTCTTCCTGTGAATTTACAAGGCATTATATACACTCATTATAACTATAGTTACACACTATACCATATTAAAGTCAGTTTAGTTGTTATTACTCTCCCTATATGTAATAATATTCTCAGAGCAAGAGGCCATGTGTTATTCACTTTTGTGTTCTGAGTGTCCATATAATACAATGGCTAATCTTCTATGGGTGGTAGAGACATAAAGAAGCATGTACTGAAAGAAAGAATAAGTGTGAATGGAGGACCGTTATATGTTTAACACTAAGCAAATGAGCCATGATTTTCATTATGCTCATGACAAAGAAAATGCATTTGCACTAAGCTAGTAATATCTCTATTATTTATTTAAGTATTAACTTTCTGTATAGGATATGCTTTAATAAGTCATCTTCTTAACAGAAATGTAGTTTAACCTTAAACACTACTCTCAGTTCTAGGCTCAGGATATCCCTCTACAAGTTATGGTCCAGGCCTGTCCCAGAGGTTTCCAAAACAAAACAGGATGTTGCCATTGCCTTTACTTATCCACATGGTAAGCCCTGATTCTGGGGAAATCATATACTTTCATTTCAGGACATAGATGGATCAACTCAAAATTATGGGAAAATTCCTCCCTGTTGATTAGCTTCCATAGTGCTGCAAATTGCTATGAGTGTTTGGGGGGAATAAAATATATTAATGATCTTACTAAGTATCAAAACTTTCATGTTACAATTCTTATCTGTCAGAAAAGATGTGCTCACAGGTGCAATAGTAGTATGACTGTCATAGGGTAAGCAACTACTTTATTGCATTTGAGGTCTGCTTCACAGGAGGGAATTAAAACCGGCACTCTCAACCTTGTTAGAAATCCCATGGCTGATGAGCATCATAGGCCTTAAGAGGGATCCTATTCTTATTGTTTTGCTGAAGGGGCATGTTACCAAACTACCTTCTAATATTTATTTTTATGCACCTAGATCTTTACTTGTCTGAACTTTAACCACAGACGCTCTTTATTTTACTTTTATTTTTGGCAGTGGGAAGTGGTAAACACAGTAAGATCATAATTTGCCAAAGTGCTGCAAATAAGTGAGTACAAGTGAGTGTCCATCCCTAAATAGAACAACTCTATCAAACTCCATCACCCAAGGCTTATGAAAAGAACACAAAAGAAAAGGTATGAAGAATGTAAGAACTATAGGCCAACGAGAAGTACTATGAACTTCTGTCTTCTGGACATGGAATAGCCATTATACTCACAAACTCAGTGCTTGTGTAGTTGTGTTTGCCTAAACAATACCAAGACAAGAGGGAACCCATCTTGGATGAGGGAGAAGCTCATAAGACCTCACCCCTAGCTAAGGCGGTTTTGGCAATAGTCTTCATCTGTGTAAATGATTTATGTCATGTGTAGAAAAGTACTCAGTGTTTTAGTGCCCCAAGTTTCAAATAGGAAACTGAATTATGTGGACTAAATAACTTGGATTAGAATAGAGATTTGGGTTATAGTTGCATTCTGTTAAAAAAAAATGCACTGCATACCAGATAGAAGATTTTGCTATTAGGTTAAAAAAGAATTCTAAAAATATACTTAATGATTTATTGTTAGAATCCAAGATTTTGATCAGAAACTGTTCACAAGTTTTCAGATTAGCCTACCTGACTTGCATTACTGATCAGCTTCCTCTTATCCACACACCCACGGGCCACAATTCTTTGCCATCGGTGTACCGTGTCTTGAATCCAGCAGCTCCAATTGTTGCAGTCTGTGTCTAATCTGCTTAAAAACTACAGTCCCCTTGCTGAAAATGATTGAAATTCTTTAATAGATAAAATATTGGTTATGAGTTGAGGATCCTGTGTTTAGAAAGAACTGAGACCCATACACCTTTAAGAATAAGGGAGCAGGCTGCTTCCGGACTGGAGCAGCATCTAATTATTTCATTGTTTTGTTATTGCCATTCTCTCTGCCTCTGTAAAAAAAGATATATCTAGAACTGAAATATAGCTCCAGTATTTTTTAATTATTTTATTAATATTATTTCTTTTTTTTTACAACAGAACCTCAGTTTCCTTTTCTTCCTCTTCACCCCTCTTCCCTCTTCTCTTCCCCTCCACCCTCCTATCCACTCTTGCTCCATTTCTGTTCAGAAAAGTGCAGGACTCCCACAGATATCAACCAAACGTGACATATCAATTTGTAATAAGACTAGCACTTCCCCTAATATTAAGGCTGGACAAGGCAACCTAGTAAGAGAAATAGGGTCCCCAAAGCTGGCCAAAGAATCAGAGACAGCCTCTGCGCCCTCTGTTAGGAGTTCCACAAGAAGATCAAATTACACAAATATAACATATATGCAAAGGGCCAAGGTCAGTCCCATGCAGGCTCTCTGTTTTTTGATTGAGTCTCTGTGAGCCACTATGAACCCTGGTTAATTGATTCTCTGAGCTATGTTCTTGTGTTGCCCTAAACCCCTCTGATTCCTACACTCCTTCCTTCTCCTCTTTCTCAGGATTCCCTGAGCTGTCTAATGTTTGACTGTGGGTCTCTGTATCTGTTTCTGTCGTTTGCTGGGTGAAGCCTCTCTGATGGCAATTGAGGCTAGGCACCAATCTATGACTATGGCAAATTATCATTAGGCACCATTACATTGACAGCTCCAGTATTTTTAAAGGACCCAATAGTTGCAAAAATTGCTAAGGCACACCAGAAATTAGAACCAAACCTTGTGCCTTATCCTTGTGTGTGTCCTCTTCCAGAGCTGACAGTGCAGAAAGGGATGTCACTCCTTTGTGGACCTTTGCTGATTATTTATAGAATAGATATATTTTACTATGTAAGTTTGCAAATACTTTATTTTAACAAATCCAAAAATGGCCCTTAGAATCTTTCAGTGTGAAACCACTACTTGTGTAGTATTTTTTTCCTGAGGTTCCCTTTTGTCCAGGTGAAATTTATCTTTCAAATTTAGACAGATACACAGAGCCGAATGGTTCCTTGAAGAATTGAAAGTCTAGTCTTTTACTTATTCTGGGATGCTCATTATAAAGCATATATAACAGCTTAAGAAAATATCATGTGTTCTGTCTCGACTGTAGTAGCATCATGAATATTGATACTCAGGTTCTGTCCACCCTATATTTATTTCATTCAAATGACAGTATATAGTGATTTTCCTATTATCATATACAGAGATTTAAAGGCTGAATATTTGTGTATAAAGTTCCCTTAATTTCTAAACCTTTTTAGGAATGTAGAGACTACACAGTAATTAGCTTTGTTCTTACAGTAGCTATTCATTTTTAAGAAAAGAAAATGGAATCTCAGAATTTAAGTTGCTTGCCCAAGAGCTTAATACCCTTAAAACCAGTATCTAACCTAGATATTGCCTATACGCAAATAAAAAGCTATCTTTATCTATTATTGTGTTAGTATTGTCTTAATAAATTACATGTGCATACTACTTAATAAATAATGAAGTTATATTATAATTGAACTTCACATGTTAATAGTTTAAGTTAATAGCTTAAGCAGAAACAAATTAGAAGAGGTTTTCTCCATAATTAGGGTATTCTGAAATATTAGACAGTTACTTCATAGAGTAGGTCAGGGCAGCCATGAAGTTAAAGCATGATATGCCCTAAGTACATTATATATTTGTGTGAAAATTACCTTATGTAATATAGGTTAATAAATTAGAACTTAAAAAAATACTGGAAGTCTGTGGCTAGGGTGTACCTTAGTTGTAGTCCATATACATAGCATTCCTTAGGTCCTGGATTCAATCTCAAGCATCACAAAAAATAAAGCAGTGGTTTATATGATTTGGCTCACAAAATCATCTGACTATTAGGATCAGGAGCCTTTTCACATTAGTGTAATTTATTATGCATTATAAAGTGATATCTTTTATTAATGGATAAAATTTGGTCAAAATCTGTGAACTTCATAAAAATTTACTACAATCGAAGTAAGAACAAATGACAAACATTTATTTAGAAAAAATGTTATTTTAATCAAATCACTGGAATATTTTTCTTTTTGTATGGTATATATCCTCAAAAATTTTGAATGAGTTCACAGTTTGGTTACCAAGGATTAAATTTCACTGCATGATCAATGATGGAACTAGTTAAGATAAACCGA
The DNA here is from genome assembly GCA_004026605.1 of Ondatra zibethicus. Taxonomy (NCBI): domain Eukaryota; kingdom Metazoa; phylum Chordata; class Mammalia; order Rodentia; family Cricetidae; genus Ondatra; species Ondatra zibethicus. Next base: position 73,676 of record PVIU01008253.1, read on the forward strand.
TAGGATTATACTTTCAGTAACTCCATCTCTCTTTAGGAATATAGTTAGTATAAGAGAACAGCACTTTCATGTCCAATTGCAAACACTTTGAAGAATGAAACATTATCCAAACTGGAAGTTTCATAATCGGAGTTTACTCTATTTTCCTCATTTTCACTTGTTTGGATACATCAACATTTTGTCTATTACACAACAACCACCACATTATAAATATTACATAGAGAAAGATTAATTGGTTCATTTGGTTCTTCCCTCTGTTTGAGCACAGAGGCTACTTAAGTCATATAAAAAGAGACCAATTGCACAGACACATCCCACATGTTCTCTCCTGCAGTTAGATACCCAGTCAGACATGTTCATTGTTTTCATACAATGTTTTCAGCTGCTTTCCCTCTACTGATTCCTCTTACACCTCCAAACATGGAGAATATTCCTCATTTTGATTATTCATTACTTGACCATTATGTCCTCTCTAAGAATTCTTTTGTGTCTCTGTAACAAGTCCCAGAAGAGTAAAATATACAAACTGTGTGCCTATACATTCTCCATCATCTCATGGTCACCTCATTTAAAAATTAATATACAACTCATATACTACAATATGCCATAGTTAGCAAGTGTAAAATTTAATGAGTCTTAGTATTTGCACAGCAATGACCACTAACTAGTCTCAGAGCATATCCATTAGCAGTCACTATCTAACCATTCCTTCTCCTCAACCTTGCTAAACTTTTCTGCCCCCATAGTTTTATTAATTTTGGACATTTAAGCAATGTTTCATACAATACATGTTTTTGGATTGGCTTCTTTCACATGTTTTCAAAGTTCGTTCTTATAGCTTATATCACCACTTCATCTATTTTTATGACTAAGTAGTATTACATAGTATGGGTATAACAGATTTTGCTTATCCATCTGTTAATATGCATTGGAATTAGCATAATTTCCACCTTTTGACTATTTTGAATAATGATGTAATGAGCATTTATGAACAACTTTGTTTCTAAGTATATGTTTTGAATTCTTTTGGGTCTTTTCCTAGGAAAGAACTTGGTAGATCACATGGTAACGCATTTAAAATGTTAAGGAGATGAGGCCTGGGAAGATAGCTTGATCGAAAATGTGTTTACCTTGAAAGCATAAGGACCTTAGTTTGATCACCAGAACCTTGCAAAAGGCCACTGTTCATGTAATCTCAGAGCTGCAGAGACAGAAAAGAACCCCTGGTGCTCCAGGCAAGTTTTGAGACTCCCATCTGAAAACTTGGTGCATAGGACCTGAGGGATAACACTTAAGGCTAATTTCTGGCCTCTACATGCACACACTTGTGCACATGCACACACATGAATATACAAAAAGCGCACATAAATGAAAATGAAACCAATTTTAAAGAATTGAAAAACTATTTCACAAAACATCTACAACTTTTGCATCCTTAATAGCAAAGAGTGAAGATTTTATTTCCCCCCATTTTTTGCCTATGTTCATTATTATTTATCTTCAAGATGCAGTCTCAGTTAATGGAAAATAGTATTCCACTGTGGTTTTGATTTCTGTAGCCCTATGACCATGTAATCAAGCAATTTGTTCATACATGACAACTATATTTACATTACTATGATCAAGAACCTTTTCATGTTCACCATCTATGTCTGCATTGGGGAAATGTCATTTTAAATTCTATGGCCATTGTAAATTGGGTTATCTGTCTTTATTTTGTAAAGTGTACAGATCTTCATATCCTCCAGATGCTAGACTCTTCTTATCTATCTGATTTAGAAATATCTTCTCTCATTCAATGGATTATACTTTTCACATTTGATAGTCTTCTTTGAAACACGATCTTGTTTAAATTTGATGAATTCTCATTTACCTACCCAATTTTCTTTAATTATTATGCTTTTAATTCCTTTCCAAAAGCAAAGTCATGAAGAATGAAGATTGTGTTCTTTTGAGAGATTTAATTTTGTGGATATTTAATTCCCTTTGACTTAATTATTTTGTATTGTATATTAAGGTTCCAGATCCATCATTTTGAATGTGGATATTCAGTTCTCCCAGCATTATTTGTTGAGAACAGTTTTGTTTTTCCATTGAATTATCCTGATAGCCTTATGAACAAGAAATTAATCATAATGTATGTTAATTTTATATTCAATACTATTTCTTGGATATATCTGGGTATCAGATGCCAGTACCACATAATCTTGATCATAAGAGTATAATGATTTTATGTTTCTATTATTACATTGATTTATTATATGTGTATGTCTCTGTGTGGAGGATGTGTAATGTGTGGGAGTGCATGAAAAGACACATGTGTGGATATCATGTAGGATTCAGTTCTCTCCTATGTGGACCCCCAAGTATCCAACTCAGGTACTCAAGCAAATATTCCTTCTGAATTTTTAAGCATTTGTTTAGGTGTTTTTGTCATATTGAACATGACAATATGTGTTGTTGAAGGCTGCTTGTTTGTTCCCTGCTGCTCAGCCCCGAAATAATTACATAGAAACCATGTTATTTGCAATACTATTTGGCCAATATCTTAAGCATATTCTTGGCTAACTCATATTTTAAATTAACCTATCTCCATTAATCTGTATATTGCTACCAGGCAGTGTCTTACTGGGTAAAAGCATCTGTCTCCAGTGGGGCTACATGGCTTCTCACTGACTCTGTCTTCTTTCTCCCAGTCTTAAGTTTAGTTTTCCCCACCTAGCTAAGTTTTGCCTTGCTGTAGGCCAAAGCAGTTTCTTTATTCACTAATGGTAATCACAGCATACAGAGGGGAATCTCACATCAAATATGTTTATCTTTTCACTCAGTCTTTTTCTCTTTTAGGTATCCTTACCTTTAAAGATTTTTCTTTTTTTGAAAAACAGTGACCAAATGAGTGAAGCAGGACAACTGTCATGATTCTCCTGACAACCAGAAAAGGGCTTAAGACTGTTATGTGCTTGTGTTGATTGCCTAGTAAACATTAACCTCTACGTCTTTTTCTCTGTCACCACACAATATAAAACTCTACTATGACTCTGGTGGCTTCTTGGGCCTGAATCTATCTCAATTGTATTGGTCAGGTTTCATGATTTAAGTACCCCCATTGTAACATTTTACTCAACTGTGTATGAAAAGAGGGTCATTGGAATATGCTCAGGGTGGCATTCATATTGAGCACTGATTATATGTCAGACACTTTACTGTAGGAAGAGAATACAATTCCCACACAGCATTTATGCAGTAGAGGGACATGGATTTTGCTATCTATGGTCAAATTGGCAGGCTTTTGCTGCAAAGGTAAATATTTCCAGCTTTATAGGCAGATAATTTCTATCACAATTTCTAAGCCATGAGGTACAAGTCATGTAAAACCAACCAGAGTCTACTTAAACGGATGGGTGTGGCAAAGCCCCAATACAACTTTATTTGCATGGACAAATGATAGGTCAGATTTTGCTGAGGCTACAGTTTGCCATCTGCTTCTAGATACATACAAATCAAAGGAGTGGAATGGGACAAAAGGAGGGCTTTTATCATTCATCATAGAGATGGATCTTCATTTTCTTTGCCTTTCATTTTTACTTCAAAACAAGAAAGTGCTTGTGAAGTCCAATTTTAAGGGCTCCAGGTTCTGCCTAGTACTGGGACATAGAAAACTCTTTTTGAAGCATTAGAGCATTATGTATGACTAAAGTACACAAGGCCCATCACGGAAAATTCTCATCCCATCTTGTCTTTTTATTATCAAAAAATTGTTTTAAACTCTAGATATTCGGAGTTACAGCTTTGGTAGCTTTTCAATGATGTCTCTGTGTCACACAATGTTTTAATGCCTAACCACACCCTAAAATGTCACCTTTGACATTTTGTTCCAGTGTGGGCTGAAGTAAACAGAATGCAAGTATCCAGGGTTAATTCAAAGGTAGAGAAAGTTTGAGGGTGCTGTCATTTTTTTGACTCTTTATATAATTCATAATTTGAGTAAAGTTAGAAACAAATAAGCTACTATCATTTCTAAGATAATCACTAAACACCAGAAGTTACTCTTTGTCTGTAACTGTTGTGGAAGATTTGGGAAGCCTGAAAAGGGTTATTTTAAATAGGGTCTGCAACACCAATGACAGGAAAATTTCTTCTTAAAGATGTTTATTTTAAAAATCTGTCATTATTATTGTGTGTGTGTGTGTGTGTGTGTGTGTGTGTGTGTGTGTGTAAGATGTGTGCATGTGGGCATGAATGCCATGGAGACTGTATAGAGGTCAAAGGTCATCGGACTTGGCAGAAAGTTATTCAACTTGCTGAGCCATCTCTCTGATCCTCTTTTCACATGTGTGTATGGTGTGGGAAGTCCTTTTGTCTATGTGTTGCTTTTATTGGTTAATGAATAAAGAAACTGGCTTGGCCTGATAGGGTAGAACAGTGTTTGGTGGGGAGAACTAAACTGAATGCTCAGAGGAAGAAGGGCAGAGATAGAGAGAAGCCATGGAGTCACCAGAGATAGACACTGGGAACTTTAGCTAGTAAGCCACAGCCATATGGCAAGACACAGATTAATAAAAATGGGATACATTCATATAAGAGTTAGCCAATAAGAAGCTAGACCTAATGGGCCAAGCAGTGATTTAATTAATACAGTTTCTGTGTGATATTTTGGTTCTGGGCAGTTGGAACAAATAAATGGCCTCCCTCCAACATGTGTATATGTGTGTGAGTGTTTCCTTTATGTTATTGTATGTACCTGTTCATGCAAGTGCCGTTGTGCAGGTGCATATGTCATAGGAAAACAATGTTGAGTCTATTCTTTCCTTCAACCTTTATGCGAGCTCTAGAGAGCAAACTCGAGTCATATGGCACATACATCAAGTATGGTGCCATTCCTTGTTGTTGTTTTTCTTGAATTTGTTTCATTTTCTTCTTTTTTGTGTGTGTTTTGAGACCAGGTTTCACTGTGTAGCACTAGGTGACCTGTAACTTGCTCTGTAGACCAGGTTGGCCTTAAACTCAGAGCTACAGAGGTAACTCTGCCTGCCTCTGCTTCCCAAGTGCTGGGATTAAAGGTGTGTGCTCTACATGCTGTACTTTTGAAACTGCATCTGCTATACACTGGCAGTTCTTCCTGTTTCATTGTTGCAGGGGGAGGGCCCGCTTGTATATCACGGCCACCCAGCTGGCTTAGCCCCAAAATAACCACACAGAAATTGTATTAATTAAATCACTGCTTAGCCCATTAGCTCTAACCTCTTATTGGCTAACTCTTACATCTTGATTTAACCCATTTCTATTAATCTGTGTATATTGCCATGTGGCAGTGGCTTGCTGACATAATTCTAACCAGTGTCCATCTCAGGCAGAGAATCCATGGCGTCTCTCTGACTCTGCTTTCTTCCTCCCAGCATTCTGTCTAGATCCCCCCTCCTGCCTACCTAAGTTCTGCCCTATCAAAGGCCCAAAGCAGTTTCTTTATTAACTAACTAAAGCAACATAAAGACAAAAAGACCTCCTATACCATTTCATAGTTACGATCACCATGAAAAACTTTTGAGTCATGTTAGTTTATTCTTTGGTAGAGCATAAAAATTAATTTTCAAGTCACAATCTGGATTTATCTGTTGTGTTTCTCATTAATGGTCTGGTCTTGTAGCTATACCTGAGACATTCCCTCATATTTTTCCTTTCATTGTTTTATTTGAGATGCACATAAAGTATCTAAATTTCTGGCTGAATGGACTCTGTTAAGTAATGTATTTGCCTGTAGTTGTTTGATCTTTGTAGTGTTACGTATGCATGTTAAGTAGAAGTGCCTTTCTTTCTGGACCTGAAAAATTAGTTTATGTAAAGGATGGCACCTTCAGGTAATATGGAGAACAGACAAGAAAGCTTTATTTAATAGCACACTAGGGAAGTTTCTATGTGGATTTAATATGTACTAAACTTAGCCATGACCAAAAATTTCCAAGGCCATGGGCAGTCAGTAAAGTGATTGTGCCACAAACATGAAGACACGAGTTCGATCCAGCATCCCTGTAAAAATCCTGAGCATGCATCTGGAAACCTAGTGCTGGAAAGGGAGGAACAGGAGGATCCTTGGAGATCAATGATCTCTCAGACAAGCCTATTTTCAAGCCAATGAAAGATTCTGTTTTCCAAGACAAGGTAAACTGCACCCGAGGAATGACACCTGAAGTTGACTTCTAGCCTCCACATGTATTCATACATGTGTGAATCTTTATGAATATGCACACATATATACACAAATAAAATCCTGTTTTAATTTTTTAAAGATATTTTACATGCAATACATTTTATCAGGTCTTTTCTTCCCTCAACTTGTCGCAGCTCTGCTCTGCCCTCCTACCCACCCAATTTTATGTTCTCTCTCTCTTTCTCTCTTTTCTCTCTCTTTCTCTCTCTCTCAAAAGAAAACAAATCCAAAACAAAAACCAAAACAAGCAAACTCACAAACAAAATTGTTCAAAACAATTAAATAAAATTAAAAAAAACCCAGGGAGTGCATTTTATATTGGCTAACTACTTATTCCTGGTCCTGGGACTTGCTCTGGAGTGTGGTTGATGTACCCAGTGACAGTCCATTGGAGAAAACTCTTTTTCTCTTTCCAAAGAATATAAATTACAAATAGCATCTTGGATAGAGGGTAGGATTCTGTGTCCATTTCCTGTTTTTGGTGCTAGGATTTTGTCTCATTTGAACTTGTACAGGTCTTGTAAATGCCGTCACAGTCTCAGTGAGCTAATATTTTTTATCAGTCCTGTTGTATCCAAAAGACACTTCTTCCTCTGAGTCATCCACCCACCACCTCTGGCTCTTACAATCTTTCTGTTTCCTCTTCTGCATAAATCCCTGGGCCTTGAGAGAAGGGGTTTGATAAAGACATACTATTTAGGACTGACTGCTTCAGAGTTTCTCCCTCTTTGCACATTGTCCAGTTGTGAGTCTCTGATGAGTACCTTCTATTACAAAAAAGTCCTCTTATGGAGGTTGAGAGATGCACTAATCTAAGGGTATAGCAGTATCTCATTAGGAGTCATTTTATTCCTGTGCTCCTTGAGCAAAATAATAAAAAGTAGATTTTTCCCTGGGTCCCTGACCTTTCCAGATTTAATTTCTTGGATACATTAACAGTGCCAGGAATGGATTCCATATCATGGAATGATCCTTCAATCTCATAATGAGGAAAACATTGCCCAAACTAGACTTCTTATACCATCGAGTAAAACCTCCATTGTCATGAATGAGTTACATCTTTTTGAGCAATTGGCCAAATGGATCTCATAGAGCCCACCCACAAGCACGACAGGTATATTGTTGATGCTGTTAGTTAACCACAACAACCTGACAATAAAGCCCTATTATTGAAGATACTGCTTATGGTACCAACATGCAGAAATTGAACTGGTGCTTAACTAGAAGCTTCACCCCTAATGACTAGTGTTCATGGTGTTGGAAGATACTTCACATGCTACTGTAAGAGAAAAGCAACCATGAATATCATCCAGCTGCAAGCCCTGTCATCCACAACAGCTATTTGCCTGCAAAATCCTACTGGTACAAGAGTGACGCAAATATTATGGCAGTAACCATATGCCAGACAATATTGTCTAACATTTTCTTGATAAGCCAGATAAAATGGAAAGATCAGAAATTAACCTTCCTTTATGTCAAAATTGTACAAATATGAAATATCTATTTGAAGGTAGCAACATTTCTGTTACTAGTGGACCCAATTGTTGCAGGTTAATTAGAAGCCACATGGGGGTAGTAACAGCACATGGCCCAATAAAACTCAAGTCTAGACTTAGCCTAAAAGCCACAGAAGGAACCGAGAGTTTAGAGTAGGAAAACAGGAACCTATCTCCCTATAAAGACAGATATTGAGTAAATTATAAATGAGTTATGTTTGTCTATCTTACATTTCTCCTTTTTCAAGAAAGAAATAATTTTAAAAATAAAATATTTTTTTCTTACAGTTAAATGTAAACTTGACTTAAATGTCAAGCAGATTTTTAAATTATTTTCTAATTCACTACAATATTTATTGTATCTATTAGTTCAAATTTCTAAAAGTATAATAAAAAATTTTATTTACAAAACTCAGAATAATTATTTTAAGTTTGATGGTGTTGAGTTATTTGAATATGATTATATCAGTGGTATTAAATATGCTAGGTCAATTTATTTTATTGTTAGAAAACGAAGTTAGACCTGGCTAATTTAAAGAAGTAATAAGATTTTTTGTTTACTACTAAATCACTGATTTTATTTTATATTTATTTTCTATGGTTCAACAGTCATTAATTGGCATCTAATAATAGTCTCAGTGTAATTAAATTTTGAAGGAACTAAGCAGTTCATTCAAAAATTTACTCTATATCTTACTTTTATTTTGAAAAATGATGGTCTCAGATCTGATTCCATATCAGATTTACTTTTTTCTTTTTGAAAATCTAATTAAAACATTGGTTTCATGGCAATTCTCAAGCAATATTGAATATTAATCGGGTTAATATGGCTACAAATTTTGGATACCTCTTTAAACAAAAATTCTGCTGATATTAATTATCATTAGATATTAAAATGTCTAAGGTAATTTAGCATAAATACTCTGTGTATATGTATTAATTTTCCCTAATAGAGCTTTTAAATGTCATCTTTATCTCCCTTTTCCTGAATACTGACATAATTTTGTGAAAAATTATATTGATTTATTGTCTATCATATGAAAAGAAAAAAAGTTTTGGGTGAAATCTGTGATATTTTATTATACTCCACATTTATTTGTTCTGAGATAATGAACCAAAAAATATGTACTTGGATTTTTTAGTGTCTAAAATGACTTTGGTTGTAATCCATGCATTTTAGTCAGAAATGTGAGAAAACTTCAATTTGAGTGGATTAGAAATTATTTTAGAGAACATTATTACAAGCTTAACTGCTTTTCTTTTTTCAAAATTTCAAATATCTCTCAAATCCTTGAATTCTTTCTATGTCTCTGACTGAAAACATTAAACCAAGGTACTGCTCATCCCGACAACACATTAGAAGGACAGTTGTGGGCTATATCTTCTCAAGACATATTAACATACTGTTAGGTATGACAAAAAGAATTGGATAGAAGCAAGAACACCCAGATTGTCTACCTGTTGTTCTAGTGTTCTTGACAATCTACTTATTATTAAAATCCATTTGGATTTGAGTTTCTTAAGAAAATGCTGATTCAAGGTTAAAAGTGTTATTTAGCAGCGTTTCTAATATAAAGATTAAGTAAGCATTATCTTATCTCCTTCAATGGAATTCATCAAAACTATATTTTATTTCCCCATTACCTTTCTAGGTAGGTAGGAAGTCCTTTAAGTTCAATATTCTATAAAAATCATATTATACAAATTCTGTGAGATTTTTATGGATATTGCAAAACAGTATGGCACAACTCATGTGAAGTTTCCCATAAGACAGTAAATATAAAATATTATTGATAATACTCCTCAAATTCCCTTCAAAGATATCTAACACTAATATGTGCAAAATGTAAGCCAAGCAATTATCATTCCCCCTCGATTCTTCATCAAACAGCATATAGTTACTTTTATAGTCTAAGAAACCAAACCTCATGAAAAATCACAGAATAGAGACCATCAAGTTTTCTCAGATGCTAAAAGCAGTTGCTGCCAAGCCTGAGACTTGAGTTGGACAACTGGTGTCCACATGGAAAGAGAGAATAGACTGCTGCAAGTTATCCTCAGACCTTCACACATGTGCTGTGACACAAATGCATGTGCACACACACATATGCACACACACACACACACAGAGAATAAATAAATGTAATTTTTAAAATCTTAAAAAAATAAAAAATTGACAGGGTACTTCTCACAATACATTAATTTGTGCTGGAATAGAGCAATATTTCATAATATAGTTTCATGGCCAAAGGAGGAAAAGATATGGGAAAACAACTTCAATAAATTATGACATAAATTCAACTTTATTCCAAAAATTCCTTCCAATCTTTTCAAAAGTCAACTGCATTCCAATTTTGGTCCAATATAATGTGATAAACTCATGAGTTATGAGGTTCATTCATATTGTATGATGAAGTGTTTCTCACAGAAAACAAGTTACTCAAACCCATATGTTTGTATGCCTTAAAATATTCAGACAACTGAGACATTGTAGAACTTGCCTGGAAAAATTGTGGCCCAACTTCATATTTGACTCCAAACAGAAACTATTTGAAGAGACTTTTTAAAACCTGAACATTTTAAAAATGAAAAATTTAATATGATGCTTAGATATACTATAAAATGTTGATTATAAATATTGATATGATAATGTAATTTAAAATTATCACTTTCAGGGCATAATGAGAAGAAATGTAATGGCTTGAACAAGAATGGCCCCCATCGATTCATGTGTTTGAATGACATTATTAGGAGGTGTAGCCTTTGTTGGAGGAAGTGTGTCACTGTGAGAGCAGGACTTGAGTTTTGTATGTTCAAGCTGTACCTAGTGTGGCAGGCAGTCTTCTGCCTGTGGGTCGAGATGTAGAAATCTGAGCTCCTTCTCCAGCACCACATCTACCTGCACGCTGCCATGTCTTGCCTTGAAGGTAATAGACTAAACCTCTAAAACTGTAAGCCACCCCAATTAAAAGTGTTTCTTTATAAGAGTTGCCATGGTCATGGTGTCTCTTCACAGTAATAGAAACCCTAACAAAGACATATAATTTCAAATGTCTTATTATATACACAGTGAACTCTAAAAAAATTGAAAATGGAGAGAATAAAGGAAAAAGGTTGCCCACTACTCAGAGTTAAGTACCATTATTATAAGATAGATTTTACACAAATGGTGCACATCAACTCATGTAGGCTACACACATACACATAAAATATTTTTTTTCCATACATTGTTTTGTTTTATTTTTTCCATTCAAGAACATAATTAAAGATAAAAAAAAAAATTTTTCCTTTCTTCCCCTTCTCCCGGTCCCCTCCCACTACCCCCCACCCCTCCTCCCTCCCCCTTCTTCCTTGAAAGGGGGCATGGTGCCCTGCCCTGTTGGAAGTCCAAGGCCCACCCCCATCCCTCCTGGCCTAGGAAGGAGTGCATTCAAAAAGACTCGGTTCTCAAAAAGTTAATACATGCAGAAGAGATAGGTCCTG
>PVIU01008254.1:0-84854 GCA_004026605.1 Ondatra zibethicus
TTACTATCTAGAAACGCTTTAGAGTGAGGATGGGTCAGAAAGACAGCTTTAACTTGTTACCTGGCATGCCAGACTGATCGAGAAAATCCATCTAAAAGATAAGAATGATTCCAGGAGAGGAGGAATAAAATCATCATGAATTTATCAGTGTTAGTGCTTCTAACTCATTTTCCTTATCTCCTTTTTTGCCAGTTGACCATATCCAGCTCCCACCCCCTATATTCCCTTAAACTTTCCTAAAAGATTATCTTCCCTTTCCTTAAAGAGCACGGATTTCAGTGAAAAGTGAGGATAACGGGAATTAGTAGGTGTTAGCCTTGAAAGAGACATGTTACTTAGTATTCTCTGTCTTAGTCTCCAGAGCTGCAACACAGACAGGACAAAGAGAAATAACCACAGAAATAGTATTGACAACTAAAATGGTGTCAAAAACTGGGAACTACAGTGTGTGTCTCATTGAAAACCTTTCATGTTCATCCAATTAAAAATGACTCCATAACCTATTTTAACCCAAAATATCACAAAGATCTCTACCGTAGGAATGTCATATAGTTTTACTGTAATATAGAAGGCAGATGAATAAAGCCAGGCGACGGTGTCTAAAACTGCGGCTATATATTATTTTCAAGGCAGAGCCAGACCGCTACACGGAACGCAAGGTGTTTCAAAATGAAAGCTATGTGTTGCCTTTAAATTTCACAGAATTAATGTTGAGACATTTTCTGAATCCTAGCAAACGTACATGTCCATACCAGGATGCTATTCATGTAGACAGAACACAGGAAGCAGGTGCATGTACAATCACAGAGCTTAGCCAGTAAATATTCAATTATCCTCAAAGAACAGAGACTATACCCCACACCCCACCTCTGACGAGAAGAAAATAAGCAACCTGCTCGAGCTGGAATCGGATTCATTTTCCTCTTCACTAGTGCCATCGTCCACTTCTGGTCTATCCAGCCAGTGTGCACCAGCACAGTCTTCTGCGGTAAACTCAAATGCAGGGACTTCTGAGGTCGATGCCATTGGCCAAGAAGGTGAATTCTGGAAATCCAGTTGGCTGGACCTTCGGTAACCAATTGAAGCCAAAGGCAATTGTAGGTTACATGGATCTAAAAACTTTCTCCCACCGTTTGCTCCAGTCTGTCCTCGGTTCCAAAATTCTCCCTGCTGGCTGTCAGCTGAAGAATTAGATGATGTTTGATGGCCAAACCACCTCCATCTGATTTTCAAAATCTGTTTCACATCAAACTCTTTACGAGAACCAGACATCCTCAGAGAAACCAAGTGATCGTCTAGGCAACGGGCAAAAAGCACGGCACACAGATTTGTGCATCCAACCAAGACAAGAGAAGTATATTTCCTGCTGTATACAACAAGCAGCTCCAAAGGAAAAGAAATCGTTCATATATATATCTACATTTACTTTCATCCCAATAAATCAGACTGTAAAGAACAAAGGATAATGAATAAAGACAAGCTGCGGTGGAACATTCTGCTCCATCAGAGCAAACTCTGACCCACCTATCCTGAAGCAGCCACAGACTTCCCCAGCTCCCCTTTCCCAGACAGACCCTTTGCTCTCACAAACACTGACAGCATTCATTAAAGTCCTTTCAAATGCAGAACACCACCCCCTTTTCTAAACCACAAATGACAGAGACTGAAAGCACTATCCCGCTGCAGAATCGCAGCCTCTACTGCTCCATGCATTAACTCTTTTATTGCTGAAACAAGAAACATATCCCAGTGTTTCCCTTCGTAATTAAAAACCACTAGTAGTTTCTGCTTTTAAACCATGTTCCTAGGTGAGTTGTCACCAAACAAGTTCTTTAAAAAGCGTTTTCAGAGAGTTGAGTTTAAGGATTCTTGAGCTGTGTTGGGTGGGGAGAGTCTAAGGTGGGGCTCTGGACCGCCACTTTCCTCCTCTGTCTCTTCCCTTCAGAAAAAATCTACTGTGACATCCTGGGTAGGAGTTCATCTGAATAGAGAATAATGAGGAAAACTAGAGGGAAAAGTTTGAAAACTACAAAGGACCAAAATATATCAGTCCTTACTCTTTTTAAAAGAAATACCCTGACACCAATCCCACTCTCTAATTGAAATGAGGCTGCTTCCATTAATACTGGGATTTCCTTCCTACTTAGAAAAGGCAAAGCGAGGCTCAAGAAGGCTACCAAGGAGAAGACGACAGCCCTGGCTGTGGGAGTGCCCTGGGCAGTGCTCTCTCTGTGGCTAGCAAGACAAAGCAGCAGTGTGGACACGATCACCAGAAACTGATAAGGAAAAAAAAATCAAAATCTAAAATACTAAATAGCTACTTTGAGTATTCTACTAGGCATGGTGATAGACAAAAATACGTACATACTGATATCTAACCTCCAAAATGAGTAAATATAGTTCCCAAAGCAAATAAAAATATTTTATTAGTTAAAATATAAAACTATTATAAAATATAATTATAAAATTATAATGCTGCAATATTAAATTTTTGCAATCCATAAATGCAGAAAAGGATTTAAGTTTTCAGGGGGTCCAGTACTGATTCCATATCAAACAATTTAACACAAAGCTGTATCGGCATTGGCTAGCCAAGACAAAAGTCTGCTTTGGAGGCAAAAAATAAAATACTGTGAGGCCTGTACCTTAACCTCACATAGCCCCTCAGAATAAAGCTGCTCAGAAAAACAGAATAAGATCCATGGAAAGCCGAGTACAGTCTGCACTGGGCACTGTGGGGGGAACCGCCAAATGAGTTTCATTAGCTCCTGGTAGGAAGGCTTAGGCTGAACGCCGCTGTGTCTCCATAAACTGACAGCCACACAAGCACGAGCGAGCGCACTGACACGAAGGGTCCAGCCAGCCAGCCATACCCAGTTTATTCTAAGAACAGGAAAGAAACATGAACTGGTGAGACAAAGTGCCCTGAGCACGAAGTCAAGGTGACATGAAGTGGGCTGCTGAGGAGGGCAATGCTTCCAAACGCTCGTTTGGTGGCAGTAGGCAGCAGAATTAGGCGGTGAAGTGACACTCTTGGGTCTGTCCTCATGGATGTCAGACCACCTCCTGACAGCCCTCCACTGACTCCACTCTACCTAAATTCATTACTAGCACAGTGCCGGCACACTGTTCCATCAGCCAGTCTATCGGGTGCCACTCCTTCCTTTACAATGCTGCTTGGGTTCCTATTTCCCTGGCTTTAGAATCCTACTCCTCTCTCAAGGTTATACAATCTTGGGCATTGCCGCCCCTTACAAACAATTCCTCCATCAATCTGGGCTTGTGGCTCCTCATGGTGGCAGCAAGTCTCCTCCCCAACAAAAGTTTCTGCACACTGAAGAGGTAGCTTTCAGTGACTGGGACCAGAGAGAGCTATCGCCTTGGGAGGGCAGGTGCCAAAGACGATAACATCTTACAAAGCGCACCATACACTAACGCAATGGAAAATAATGACGCAATGGCACATAATGACCTTACCGTCACCCTCTTCATCCAAAAAGAACCTGCCAACTACTTGTAGGTGCATGCCAAAAAAAAAAAAATCCATGACATGTTACGGCTTTTAAAAATGTTTTTACATCTATACGCTGACAAATGGAAGGATCATGAAATATCAGAAAAGAATAATTTATGTGTGATGTATGATGTGGGTGCATGCATGTGTGCAGGCCAGAGCTGGGCATCATGTTGTCTACCTCTGTCATGCTCTGCATTATTACCTAGATATAGGGTCTCTCACTGACCCAGAAGCAAGCTGCTTTGGCTAGAGTTGGCTGGCCAGTGAGCTCTTGGGATCTGTGCCCCTCCTCCTGCCCGGTGCCAAGGTTGCAGGTATGAATAGCCATGCTCAGCTTTCCCATGGGTTCTGGGGAGTCCAACTAAGTCCTCATGCTTACAGAGCAAGTGTTCTTACCACTGAACCATCTCTCCGGTCCCACAAAATAAAATGTAATTAATAGATATGATTTTATGTAAATGAAATTTTAAATTTTATTGAATCAAGGTGAGAACATTTGCCGGTACTCTGAGTTTCAGGAAATGCTATTCTAATAGTTAGAAGAGGTTCGATTGTTACCTTGTTTGGTGAGTCACTGAAACCTGAACTCAACAGTGCCTTTCATCAAGGACCACTGAGATGTGAGATATTTTTCAACAATAATTCTCCATCAGAAGAAACTCAGACTTAAGGAGCCATGGATGCTAAACTGTGAGGCCACACTCCTACTACTAAAAGGGTCCAAAGGACCCTTTATCAAAAAATTGGACTATACATTGGATAAATACCTACTTAAAGCAGTAGTTGTTCTGAATCAGCTGTCAGCCAGTGACAGGCTCCACACTTCTAAAGGGACACCAGGACTTGGATTGCAGAAGGACAAACAGCATTTAACTGATTTAACTGCTGCCATCCCGACCAGGAATTAATCCTCCCTTTGCTGTTTTATCCATAATACCACACACACACACACACACACACACACACACACACACACACACACACACACACACACACACTCTTATTCTTTTCTTTTTGAAAGTTTTTAAAATTACGTGTAGGTACACGTTTGGATGTGGGTATGCATATGTTGAGCACAGATGCCCTCAGAGGCCAGAAATGTAGTCTCTCCTGGAGCTGGAGTTGCCACCCCACCTGGGTCTGGGAACTGAATTCTGTCCTTGGGAAGAGAGCAGGTGAGCAGCAAGTGCAATTAGTCATCTCTCCAGCCCTGCATGCTGCTTTTCTTATATAATTTCAGATCCATATGGGGATACTAACTAATAATCTTTTTAACAGTTTCAAGACATTTCATACTTATAACACAGTTCATTACTATCTCTTTGAGGTAGGCATGGTGGCTCATCCCACAAATTTCAGAAGCAGGAGCACTGCCATGAATTTGAGGCCAGCTTGGGCTCCATCTTAAGTTCCAAGCCAGCTTTCTATATCATCAGACCCTGTCTCAAATAAAACCAAACCAAAATAAAAAATCTTGAAAATAATAGGCCTTAAGTTGATTTTGAGCTTTTGTTTGCTGTTAAGGCAAACAAACTAATTCCTGTGAGGCTTTTATATATACGCAACCTATTCCCAGGAGAGCTGATGTATTAAAGGAACACTCATTTCAAATTTAAGTAGCTTAACTTCCCTCAGATTCACATCGGCTGGAAAGAACTGCACTCCTCTCATCTCTCCTAGGCCTGACACCCGCAATGAGTGTGGCAATTCTTCTAACTCTAGATGACGACTTCCCTTAAGCACATTTTATAGGTCCACTGGACATTTCTGAACTAGCTAAATCTATTTTTTTCCTAGGTTATTTGTCTTTATTTTACCACCAAGTAGAGACTTGTCATGTATTATACATTTTCAGACGGTAT
Source organism: Ondatra zibethicus (assembly GCA_004026605.1). NCBI lineage: Eukaryota > Metazoa > Chordata > Mammalia > Rodentia > Cricetidae > Ondatra > Ondatra zibethicus. Next base: position 5,380 of record PVIU01008254.1, read on the forward strand.
TGTTCTTGGTTTAGAATTTTTTCTAGTCTGTGTTCAGGAGGACAACAACTAGCTTTTGGACCTTCAAAAGCATGTCAGAACAACAATCACAAGAGGAAATAGTGTAAATCACAAGTGGAAAGCACCATGTATTTTCATGATATGAACCAACCATGTAATTTTCACTAAGCTTCAGGGACAATGACCAGCACTCAAGCCATCTTCACGTTCCTTCCCAAAGGTAACCACAACCCTTAGTATAGACTCCTCTTCTCAAATGTAGTCTTCTGTTCATTATTGTCCTAGAATTTAATTCATAGACTGGGGCTAGAAGTATAGCACATATGAAGTTTAATTTTTTTTCACCACCACCAAAAACAATTTGTTGTTTGCACCACTTGCTGGATAGTTTTTATGACTACATGATATTATAAACATACATATATGTTTATATATTTATATATACATATATATACACATATGACCACTAAAATCCCTTCTATTGCTGACAAGACTCCCTGTGAGATTATGGGGTCAATTACATTCAAACTACCACATCTATCCAGCCAACACGGGAAGTATCAGTCTTTTTCTCTTTTAAGATTATTTTATTTTTAATTATGTGAGTATGGATGTGTGTGCAGTGCCTTCAAAGGGCAGAATAGGGTGTTGAATCCCTGGAGCAGGAGTTGGGTACTGGGAATTGAACTCAGGTCCTCTGAAAGAGCAGTGTGCACACTTAACTTCTGAGCCACCCACCAGCCCCTGGTCTTTTGACTGTTGGTCAGCTTGTTGGGTATGTAGAGTTTGGTTTTTATGACATTTGATTATGAGTGACAGTGAGCAATTTTTCATTTTAATTCATTTTTCAGGTATCAAAACGGATGCTTCAGGTCTCTTGCTCTTTATTCTTACCATCTAATTTTAGCTCTTCTCTTTGTGGAAGCTGTTATATCTCCCAGATTCCCTTTATGATAGGCTGAACACTGATGTGGCTATGCCATAGAACTTATCACTCCTTCAATCCTCTCTCTCTCTCTCTCTCTCTCTGAGGCATGGTGTCACTATGCAGCCCTCACTGGCCTGGAACTCAGTATGTAGACCAGGCTGGCTTCTAACTCATAGAGATCCACTTCCCTCTGAGTGCTGGGATTAAAGGTGTGTATGACCACACCCAACTGGCTAGCATTTCTTTGATTAAACTTTCATTTCCTTCCCATCAGCTTTCACTCCACAACATAAAACTATTTTAACCAAGCATCCAGCTCTGCCGAGAAGTACTCACCAGGCTGGAGGAAGTGCTCAGCAGGCTGGAGGAAGTGCTCAGCAGGCTGGAGGAAGTGCTCAGCAGGCTGGAGGAAGTGCTCAGCAGGCTGGAGGAAGTGCTCAGCAGTAGGGCACTTGCTTTGCATGTAGAAGGCAATGGGTTCAATCAAAAGTACTTCCCCCAATACACTGTATCTTAAATGATCAGAATAGGCTTCACTAATTAACCTATGTATGTAATTTCTATCCCTTATAATCCTCTATCCCCCTTCCTATTTTTTCTCACCACTAACTGGTACTGCTATTTATTTCCCTATTGTCTATAACCTTACTACAAGGAAAGTCCCAGTAGAACTTTTTGTCTGGATTCATCTTTGTGGCCCTAGCATGTGGCAAAGAATCATGCCAATAAATAGATCTACAGTGAATGAACTCAACAATCATAGCAACAACAAAAGCATGCATGTTTCAACTATAAAATAAATTAAGAATGTACTATTTTAAAAAAATATGAACGAACCATTTGCTCTGGTGACAAGATCTCTTAAATACTGTTTCAACTTGAGACAGTATTCACAGCAAGACATCCTAAAAATGTCTTTTCCTATTGCATTCCTGAGGTATTACACTGTCATCAGACTGGTTACACTTCATACATCTTTACTTTTACCTCAATAGCCTTGCTTTAGTTCAAGTTAAACTTCAGATATAGAATTTGGTGCATTGTTTAAAACAGATAATGTGTCTATTATGAATACATTTTTCAGAAAGTAATTAAGAACCTGCCTGAAACAGCTGCTTCGAAGCTGCTCAAATGCTGGACTGTGAATTTGCAAGACACCACTGTTCGGTGTTACAATAAAAGCAATAACATGTTACTGAGATAGAGTGCAGGGAACACACTTCCGAGGCATGGCTGCCTTTGGAGTCGAACATGCCCAGGCCTCAGAGGTGTAATGCATTTTGTACGTTCTTCTCCATTCTTTGTTGTCTTGTTTTTAGCTCCGATTTCACCCAGCCATTTAAATCACTGATACTTGATCATCAGCTTACGTAGTAAATTATTATTATAAAAATCTCACTTTGCTTAAGCGACTTTAATAGAATAGTATCTATGAATGATCAATTTTAATGGGTCTATCCTAGCGATTTAAATGTGTAACACATGATTAAAAACCTTTAGGAGCTGGAGAGGTAGCTTAGTGGTTAAGTCTTTTCTGCTCTTTCAGAAGAACCAAATTCCATCCAACACCCATATCAGGCAGCTCACAACCACCTGCAACTCCACCTCCTGGAGCTCCAGTGCCCTCTTCTGACCACCATAGGCACCTGCATGCATGCCATTCACGTAGCACACACACGTGTATATACATAGTAAAAAACAAATCTTTGAAAACTAACAAGTAGCTTTGTGTATGTATTTTGGTTTTGTTTTGTTTTATTTTGTTTGACACAGGTTTCTCTATGTAGAATTCATTCTGTAGGCCAAGCTGGCCTTGAACTCAGAGATTCACCTGCCTCTGTCTCCTGAGTGCTGGGATTAAAGACGTGAGCCATCATGCCCAGCTAAGGAGGAGGACCTTAAAACGATGATTTAGAGACAGACTTCAAGATGAATTAGAGATTGGCGAAAAATGGTCTCGTAAGGGAAGATGCGGTGAGCAGAGAAAACAGACAATGACAGGGCGAGATGCACAGTTTAAACTTGGTTGCAAGCAACAAGGTTTGAAAGGGATAAGCATGTTAAAAATGTAGTACTATAGAGTCTGACTTAGGATGCTTGAGGCTAAACAAGAGGGATTCAAAGGTCACAGTATGTTCAGGCCTGCGTGATTGGGAAAAAGGACAGCAAAGACAAGGAAATCAGGAGACAGGTTTGGAAGGATGCAGTGTTGCTCCAAACGTGTTTAGTTTTAACAATAAATGTAGCAACTGCATTAGTCAGGGCTCTCTAAAGGTAAAGAACTGATAGGAGGACTATATATATTAAAAGGGAATTTATTGCAAATCAAAGCAACTCTGAGATTCCATCTTACACCTGTAAGAATGGCCAAGATCAAAAACACTGATGACAACTTATGCTGGAGAGGTTGTGGGGAAAAGGGAACAGCTGCTTTGAATTTTTGTATGGCAATTTCTCAGAAAATTAGGAAACAACCTTCCTCAAGACCCAGCAATACCACTTTTGGGTATATATCCAAAGGATGCTCAATCGTGCCACAAGGACATGTGCTCACTATGTTTATAGCAGCATTGTTTGTCATAGCCAGAACCGGGAAACATCATTAATGCCTCTTTACCAAAGAATGGATAAGGAAAATGTGGTACATTTCGACAATGGAGTACTACACAGCAGAAAAAAATGACATCTTGAAATCTGCAGGCAAATGGATGGATCTAGAAAACATCATATTGAGGTAACCCAGACCCAGAAAGACAAATATCATATTACTTACTCATAAGTGGCTTTTAGACATAAAGCAAAAAAAAAAAAAGCCTACAATTCACAATCCCAGAAAACATAGACAACAAAGTGGACCCTAAGAGAGACATACATAAATCTAATGTACATAGGAAGTAGAAAAAGACAAGATCTCCTGCGTAAATTGGGAGGATGGGTACCATGGGAGAGGGTAGAAGGGGAGGGGAGTGGAGAAAAATATATAGCTCAATAAAAACAATAAAAAAGTAAGAAGAAATAGGGAGGATGGATTTTAGTACTGAATTATATTTGTTATTAAACATTTTAATATTTTAAAAAGAGGGAATTTATTAGAGCGGCTTGCAGGATGTGATCTGAAATGGCCGAGATCCTGGAAGTTGTTCAAGCTACAAAGTTGGCTGTCAAAGCAGTCTCAACCCAGCGACGGAGTCCTGGAGAGCTGTTGGTCTCCAGTCTACGTTGGAATCCAGAGGTAGGTTCTAATGTCAGTGAAGGAATGCCAAAGCAAAGGGACAGATGGGAGTGCCAGGGACAGTGAGGTGAGCACTCACAAAGCAAACTTCCTTTCTATGTCCTTTCAGCTAGGCTGCCTCCTGAAAGCTGCTGCCCAGATTTAGGACTGGTCTTCCTGCTTCAGATAATCTGATCAAGAAAATCCTTCACAGGTGTTTCCCAGCAGCCTGGGTTTTAGGTGATTCCAGATATAGGCAAGTAGACAACCAAGATTAGCCATCACAAGTCCACCATTTGCCAACTTGACATACGATCGTATCTTGCGCCGTGACTGATTTCCAGGTGGAAACCATAACCAGGTCATGATTCTGCCTACCATGGATGACTACTCCGTGTACAGCAGCAAGTGCATTATGCACTTTAGAACAGGTAGCAAAGTCCCTGGAGGAATGTTTAGTCTTCCGGTGTCTCAGAACTTAAATACGGCAGCAAGGCATAGTGGTACACACCTGCACTCAGGAGGCAGAGACAGGGGGCTCTCTGTGAGTCTGTGACTAGCCTGGTCTATATAGAGAGTTCCAGGACAGCCAGGGCTAAACAGAAAGACCCTGTCTCGAACCAAATCAAACAAAAAAACCTCACTATTGACATCTCGATTGATGTTACATGATGTCATAAACAGAGGAAAGCAGACACAAATACTGGATACACACACAAACCCGATTTTCACAAAAATAAGACATATACGCTTATGTCAATTACAGTCCTCATGTCTGCAACTGTCCACATGGCATTAGCTAGTATTTATAACTACTTTCCTCCAGTGTCCATTCTGTACCTCCACCCTCAGCAAGCACCTCAGCAGGTCTTGGCTCTTTCTCTGGAGAAATACCCATACCTTCATCCCTCAAAGGTCTGGCCTTTTGTTATCCTGCATGGATTAGACTTTGTAGCTTCCCATTGGCTTTAATCACAGGACATAGTAGCACCAAGAGACACCCTAAAGAATCTCCTGCACTCCAGACATAATCTTCCTTACCTCCATTGTGGAGAAGCAACCCAATTTCCCCCTGGTAATCTAACAACCCTTCTAACACAACACTGTTATCCTTTCTTAGCCTCTAGGTTTAAAGCCATCAGAAGCCCAAAGTGACAAGGAGGGAGTCTGAGCTTCCAGTTTAATGGAATATTTGTTTACCTCCAGGCTGGAGTGCTCCCCTGTCTGGAACCAAAACCAGTAGAACATAGGGTCACAGCAACAGGAAACAAAATTTCCCCAGTGGTCATTAGGAATGACAGTGAGTGGAACAATCCCCATTTGCGCGCCTTGGTTCCCGGACCTGTGAATCCTGGCCATGGGAGAAACTGTACCATATACTAGATACGGATTCCAAAACACACTACCTTCTGGAGAACCCTGCTCCAGCCCTCCCGGCTGCTGCCATCTAATTGCTCTTGTAAATGTGCCTTTAAAAGGCCACTCTGCCATTCTATCAAGGCAGCTGTTTGACGGTGGTGGGGAACATGGCAAGACCAGTGGATTCCATGAGGATAGAACTACTGTCATACTTCCCTCCTGTGAAGTGGGTTTCCTTGATCAGAAGTGATGCTATGTGGAGTACTACGACAGGGAATAAAGCATCCTGTAAGTCTACAGAAGGTAGCTTTGGCAGGAGCATTACATGCAGGAAAGGCAAATCCATAACCAGAATAAGTATCTACTCCAGTGAGGAATAAACAAAAGAAGTTGTTCAATGTAGTAACCTGCCACTAGGTTGCTGGCTGGTCACCCTGGGGAATAGTGACATAGTAGGAGCTCTGTGTTGGTCTTTGCTGCTGGCATATCTGGCATTCAACGGCAGTGACAGCCAAGTCAGCCTTGGTGGGCAGAAGTCCATTCTGTTGAGCCTATGTATAACCTCCATTTCTGTTGAGCCTATGTATAACCTCCATTTCTGCAATCACAGCCACTTTGTTCTTGGCACAGTGGACAATGAGAGGGATGCTGAAGAAGGCTGACTACAGAACGGGTCATCGTAGCTACTTCATTACTGAACTTTTCCTTTGCTGAAGTCACTTTTTGATGAACATTCACATGAGATACAAATATCTTCACATCATTTGAAAAGGACTATCTACATACTTATTCCTCCAAAAGCCTTTCTCACCAATCCAATGTTCCAATCATGCTCTTTCCAAGTCATTGACCATCCAACCAAACCATGGCTATAGCCCCACTGCCGGCTTCTGCTTCTTCTTCTTCCCAAGACATGGTTTTTCTGTGCAACAGCTCTGGCTATCATGGAACTTGCTTTGTAGACCAAGCTGGCCTTAATCTCACAGAGATCTGTTTGCTTCCGCCTCCCAAGTGCTGAGATTAGAAGCATATGTCACAACTGCCTGGCTCCATTTCTCCTTCTTAGCAAAATGTATGACCATGTACAGCTACCTGAAGTTTTGCCTGGTGTGGGACAATTCTGTATTCTGTCAATTATGTTTTAAATAAATGCTGATTGGCCAGTAGCCAGGCAAGAAGTGTAGGTGGAACAACCAGACAGGAAGTAGAGGTGGGGCAATGAGAACAGGAGAATTCTGGGAAAGAGGAAGCCCATTCCTCCACAGTCCTGTCCAGACACCAAAGAAGCAGGATGTGACCTGCCCCGCTGAAAAAGGTACTGAGCCATGTGGCTAACATAGATAAGAATAATGGGTTAATATAAGTTATAAGCGTTAATAAGAAGCCTGAGTTAATGGGCCAATCAGTTTATCATTAATATAGAACTCTTTGTGATTTTCTTTGGAACTTGATTGTGGGAACCTGGTGGGACAGAAACCCCAACAAGCAGGCCCTCATGTTACATTTGCCCACTGAGAAGATTTCCTTCACAGTGTCTTTAAGGGTTGTTCCAGAAAGAGGTTGTAATACTGTAGCTGCCTCTTCTGGGTGGTGCCTGCGTATCATTCAGAACCATCCAGGCCCTAGTCTCCTCTTCCTCTATTTTTTCTGTTTTCTTTTGTTGGTTTTGTTGTTGTTGTTTGAGACAGGGTTTCTCTGTGTAGCTTTGGAGCCTGTCCTGGAACTTGCTATGTAGACCAGGCTGGCCTCAAACTCAAGAGATCCGCCTGCCTCTGCCTCCCGAGTGCTGGGATTAAAGGTGTGCCCCCCCAACATCCGGCTCCTCTTCCGCAGTTAATCAATCACAGGGCATACTTCATGAGGCCATAGGTGCATTCTTGGGAGCAGAAGGCAGTGTAAGAGGAGTACAATAGGCACTTGGGTAACTTCTTCACGTAGCTTGCTGGTGCCCCCAGGACTTGCCTTGGTCCTATCATGTATATCATTTCCATTTGATAACAGACTGCTGCGGTGCACACCCTACTTTATGGCTCAGCATTCTTCTGCTCCAGGCCCCCACACAAAAAAGCTTTCCAAGCCACTTGGTTTGTGGGCGGAAGGAGCACAGCCAAGTGAGGGAAGTGCTGTCTCCAGAATCCAAAGAGGCCACTAAACCTTGTTCTATTTCTTGGTGGTGGGAGGGGCCAGGCGCAATAACTTATCCTTCACCTTAGAAAGAATGTCTCTGCAGGCCCCTCACCACTGGACTTCTAGAAATATAACAGAGGTAGAGGCCCCTTGAATTTTGGTTGGATATCTTTCCCATCCTCTAATGCACGTACGCTTTACTGACAAGTCAAAGTGGCTGCTACCTCCTGCTTATTTGGGTCAAACAGCATAATGTCATCAATATAATGGGCCAGTGTGATACTTATGTGGAAGAGACAGACAATCAAGATCTCTCTGAACTAAGTCAGGACACGGAGCTGGAGAGTTGACATACCCTGGAGGTACAATGGTAAAGGTGTACTACCAGCCTCTCCAGCTGAAAGCAAAATTGCTTCTGGTGGTCCTTACAGACAAGAACTGAGAAAAAAAATCATTTGCTTGATCAATAATAGCTGCATAGCAGGGAGCAGGACGTGGTGGTTTGAATGAGAAATGTGCACCACAATCTCGGGCATTTGAACACGTGGTATGGGATAGCAGTACTGTGTGGGGATGTTGTGGGGTGCAGTCTTGCTGGGGGAAGCACATCAGCAGACGGGGCTCTTAGGTAAAAAAGCCTCATTTTAGTTCACGTCCTCTGCTTCTTGCCTGTGGCCCTGTGGTCCAAGATGGGAGCTGTCAGCCTTTTGTTCCTGCCGCCATGCCTGCACTTGGCTCCATGCCTCCATGCCTTTCGTTCCTGCCGCATGCCTGCACTTGGCTCCATGCCTCCATGCCTTTCGTTCCTACCGCCATGCCTGCACTTGGCTCCATGCCTCCATGCATGATGAATTTTTTTTTTAACGTAAGTTGTTTGCGCTGTGGTACTCTATCACAGCAAACAGAAGAAACGAACGCAGACAGCACCCAAATGGCCAGGTAGCATAGGGATTTAGAGCAGACCCTAGCTTATCTTTAAAGATGGATTGATTTAAGAAATGAAAGCTGCGTATGCACTTTTTGTTTTGTTGCAGTGTGGGGATTGAACCCTGGGAACATATTAGGTGAGTCTTCTGCTAATGGTCTGCCTCCCAATTTTTTGAGAAAAGGCCTCACCATGAACTTCAGACTGCCCTTCAACTTTCTGTGTAGCCCAAGGAGACCTTAAACTTATAACTGTCCTGCATCTTCCTCCCATATGCTGGGATTAGTCACATGTCCAGATACCTGGCTCAAAGATACACTTTAGTGAAATAAAGTTCAACCTTGAAACTAAATTATACACTCTTGCAATATGCTATCATATTCCATAATAATTGCTCAATTATCAAAATGACTTATTTAATACTTTTTCTATGATGATGACAGAAAGGATGATAGCTTTCAAGCCATCTATAATTCAGAAACTGATATTAATTTAAAAGTTGCAATACAAGGGCTGGAGAAATGGCTCAGGGGTTCAGATCACTCAGTGTTAATCTACAGGACCTGGGTTTGATTCACAGTGGCTCAAACCCATCTGTCTGTAACTCCACTTCCAGGGATCCAATGCCCTTTTCTGGCCTCTGTGGGCAGCAGGCATGCACACGGTGCACAGACTACATGCAGACAAAATGTCCATACCCATAAAAATAAAAATAAATACCTCTCAAAAAATTGCAATACAGTATGATAAAGATATACAAAGCATCCACAGGCTAAGCTAAGACAGCTGCAGAGGTCAATGGTGTATTTCTAGTCAACCTGGAGCTATTAGAGTGCAAGCCCTCTTAGCAGATGAAGCTAATGCATAAGTGAAAAAGTCAGTGATCATAAGACTACACTTATGTGCCATTAATGACATCATTTTAATTTGAATATGTAAATGCTCTCATTTACCACTCTTTTGTACAGAGCTCTAAATGTCCTGTATTCAGTATTCATCTCCTACTGAGTGTGGGTCTTTTTATTGCATAAGCCATATATGATTCATTATGTATGATTTTTACTTATGGTTTCTATAATGGAGAGAGAAATCAAAAAGCATTTCTGAAAGGGTATAAATGCAGAATAACCTAATCACTATGAAAAAAAATCTCATGTTAGATTATAAATTAAATTCATTGCTTCCTTAAAGGAGATAGTCTCAGGAAAAGCCAACTGACCTGAACAGTGCACTTAGTGACGTGGTTCATCTGTATTCTTGCCTGAGATCCTTAATGGTCCATGGTCTTTGACAGGACAACATAGGGCTTTGATGGCTTTTCTCGTCATCATTTATAATTATCCAGCCATCATTAAACTTGACAGCATACTTTAAATAGCTCATTTATATTGAAACATCTCAAAACACTCAACTTAATTTTTATGGAATTCTCTTTCCAGTCATTAATTTAGATATTTACTGATTTTACCATTATGCTAACTTTTATAGCTGCTAAAAAGCAGGCAACTAAACAGTTAAGGAGAGAAATAGGTATGTACCAGCTAGGGGGCCCAATGAACTGTGGGTGATGCGGGGTCAATGTGTACATTTCCCAGAGGGAATTGGGCTGAAGTGAAGTCAGTTCAGAAGGAGCTGGTTGAGAGTTCTGTCGTTATCACTTAGTGGTAGGTTAAGCTATATGGTAGACAGAGCCTGGGTCAATAGCTAAACCGTTCAATTTGGGCATCTTACCCCCTTGCTCCTTGGTGTTCTCCTTGACAAAACAGGACTCCGGATTTGGGACTGCAGCTCTTTCCTAAGTGCCTCAATGTGTACAATATATGTAGACTACTTCATAGTGAAGAGTGGATGTGTGTGGTGGGCAAGACCTTTGCTTGTCATAAACCTAGTGAACAGACAGCCCATCCCCACCTTAGAGATGAAGACACTGAATGAGGTTGACCGGCTGTGTAATGAACACAGCTGGGGAGGACAGGGTTCCATAGAGTTTCAAGTGTACTATTCTACCATATTTGCTTTCCAAATAATGTCATCTGCTGCTCATGACTATGTCATGGGCAGGTAGTTATGAACCCTACTATACCCATGAGGAAGCAGATTCAGAGTATAGCCGATTTGTACAAGCTTCATGTCCAGCAGAGAATGGTAAACCAAAACTGTTTGCCAGTGTGATCAAACTACTGACACACGGAGCACTAAATGCATGCTTTAGAATGTGATCACTTCTTAGACAAAAGCACCCTATGAGATTCATCACAGTTGCGATATAAACAGGAAAATTGCACCAATGGCCAAATACAAGTGCCTCAATTTCTGCCTTCTGGCTTCCTACTAATTTTTAGCACTGTCCTATAAAACAAAGTGTTGACCCATACATGAAACTAATTTCCATTATACCCATCTCTACTGATATCTGGTAAGAAAACAAGGATCCTTTTACAAAACTGGCTAATATTATGTACTGTTCCCTTAAAGCACATCTAGAAAAGACCACAGTTGGTATTATAATGACTAATACTTGATTATAACAAAATGTTTGCTTTTGAAAATATTTCAAATTCATTTAAGCCTAGTGTAGCAACTCACATCTGTAATCCTAGCAGTTGAGAGGCTGAGACAGAAGGATTGAAATGAGTGCCAGGACAGTCTGCGTTATGTCACCTAGTGAATTTCAGGTCAGCCGGGGCTACAGACTGAGAGCCTATTTCAAAACCAAATAAGCCTGTCAGCCATGTGTAGTGGCCCACATCCTTAATCCTGCACTCTGCAGGCAGAGGCATGCTGTGGGACAATGGTCTTTTATCCTGCCACTTGCATTATTTTTAATAAAATGCTGATTGGCCAGTAGCCATGCAGGAAGTATAGGCGGGGTGATGGCGACCAGGCAGGAAGTAGAGGCATGGCAACAAGAATTATAGGAAGAGGAAAGTTTCAGTCTGCAATCATCACCCAGACACAGAAGAAGCAAGATGTGACTGCCTTGCCAAAAAAAGGTACCAAGCCATGTGGCTAACACAGACAAGAATTATGGGCTAATATAAGTTATAAGAGTTAATAAGAAGCCTGAGCTAATAGGCCAATCAGTTTATGATTAATGTAGACCTCTGTGTATTTCTTTGGGACTGAAAGACTATGGGACCAGGCGGGACAGAAACCTCGGTCAACAGAATGGCCTGAGATACTAGGGCAATAGATACTAGATTGGCCTTCAGATACTAGCCCAATAGTCGGCCTGAGATACTAGGCCAATAGTCGGCCTGAGATACTAGGCCAATCAGTTGATAATTAATGTAGACCTCTGTGTGATTTCTTTGGGACTTAACAACTCCAGGAACCGGGCAGGACAGAAACCTCAGTCAACAGAGACAGGCAGATCTCTGTTGAGTCTGAGGCCAGACTGGTTGACATAGAGTTCCAGCTCAGCCACACAGTGAGTCTAATGACCAAACAAATAAAAAAAAATAGCTTTTTATGGCTGGCGGTATAGCTAAGAGCATGTGCTTAGCACATGTGAAGCCCTGAGCTCCATCTTCAGCATTTAGAAAACATCAGGAAACAGTTGTTTGTCTGGATGGCTGGTGAAAGAGAAGGGTTTCCTGCATACACTTTTGGTAGTGCATGAGTATACGTATTTGCTGGGCCCAAGGATGGAAACTGAGGGACCACACAGATAGAGAGAGACCATGGCTAACGTCTCGCCTGATCCATGATTCAGAGAATGTGCTGAGGCACCCAAATGTCTTAGGTGTCATAAAAAGTGACAGAGTGAGTAACTGTGATTTTGATTTTACTGACCCGAACAAAATCTAGAAGTGTTTCTGACAGTGCCCTGGTAGCTTTACAGTAATGGAGGAGAAAAAAAAAAGTAACTAATCAATTCTCTTTAGGCACAGACACCACCAGCCAAATCTGTCTGTAGTCTCTAAACACATAGTGGGGAAATCACGGATCAACTTGATTTGCTGCAAGATCAATCAGATTTTCCAAGTAATTATGTTAGAATGGCGTACCGTTGGTACAGAAATGGTAATAGAGGACAATTTAAGCAACAGAGGGGAGAAAAATGTGATTATTGAAAAGAGAGAGACAGAGACAGGGAGAGACAGAGAGAATGGATATGAATTAGAACCCGAATGTGAGGATGTAAATGAGTTGACAGAACCCTCACCTAGAAGGCAAGAAGCCCGGAGTTTGCGCCTCAGTCCAATTATTAAAGAAGAGAGAGAATAGTTCTCAATGGCTTATAATTAGAAATGGGTTCAGTACTACAAGTGTTAGCCAAGCCAGGGCCATTCAAAAACTCTTTGGTTTGCCCTAAAATGAAACTTAAAAGGATAGTAGTTTTTAAAAATCACCAAAAAGCTGTTTTATAGCTCCAACAAAAAGCAGAATGGGTCAATGTCGTGAGCAAAATGGCAGATCAATGGACATCTGCAGTGGCTAGAGATTCTTAGTATTAAATATATCTTAGGCTAAATCCAGTGTTCTTAAGAGTCCCTTCAGGTGGTCTACTCAACCTCTAACAGTGCCTGGCAGTGACAACAAGTAACTTGGACAAGCTAATGAATGTAATCACAATACACCATCTCCCATCCAAGTACTAACCAGGCCTGACCCCGATTAGCTTCTGAGATGAGATGAGATCGGGCACGTTCAGGGTGGGATGGCTGTAGACAATCAAAATACACTGTATTTGTGCATGGAACTGTCAAAAACAAAAGTGCTTAAAATCACCTAAAATAAAAACATTAGAAAAATAATTAACTTTAAAAAAGAAAGAAAGACAACCTGGTTCTAGCCTCTCTGAAAGACTGCTTAGACTGGCCATCAATTTTAATGTCCTTGTAAGACACAGGATTGCTGGAGAGGTGGCTCAGCAGTTAAGAATACTGCCTGTTCATCCAAAGGTCCTGAGTTCAACTCCCAGCAACCACATGGTGGTTCACAACCATCTGTAATGAGATCTGGTGCCCTCTTGAGGAAGAGACCTGGTCAGTTATCCTCATCAACTTAGACCATGAAACCCATTAAGGACAAGTTCAACAGAAGAGCCATATTGGGTTGTCCATGCATGCTTCAGCATTGCCAGGGCATAAATGCCTTTTTTTTTTCATTCAAGACACAGAATTGATTAACCCTTTTTTCCACAATTAACAGGTAGAAATGATGTAATCACATAGTTTCAGTCTCCATCTCCTCCTATAGAGTCGTCACAGGATAGTCAAGTAAACCTTCTGAAGCACAATTCTTGACTACATCATATCTAAAACATTTCTTCATTTTCAATCTTCTACTAGGTCATAAAAAGCCAAATCCTTTGGGATGTGATTCAGAGTTTTCAATGTCCTAGTGGTCCCCACCCGCCCTGCCAGCCTCATCTTTACCCATCTATTTCATACTCCATCCATAACTAAAAATAATTGACACAATAGATCAAAATAAGGAAAACAAATACCACTGAATACTTTCAAATGAAAAAGCACTGTGGGTGGATGAGTTAGTTAGGGTTTCTATTGCTGTGATGAAACACCAAGACCAAAAAGCAAGTTGGGGAGGAAAGGGTTTGTCTTACATTTCCTCACTGTCCTGAAGAAAGTCAGGACAGGAACTTTCAAGCAGGGCACGATCCTGGAGGTAGGAGCTGAAGCAGAAGCCATCTAGGGGTGCTGCTTACCAGCTTGCTTCCCCTGGATTGCTCGGCCTGCATTTTTATAGACCCCAGAACCACTAACCCAGGGATGGCACCATCCACCATGAGCTGAGTCCCCCTTCCCCCACCCCCGTGATCACTAATTGAGAAAATGCCTTACAGCTGAATCTCGTGGAGGCTCCTTCTTCTCTGATGACTCTAGCTTGTGTCAAGTTGACACACAAAACCAGCCAGTACAGCTAACAAACCTTTCCCCTTCTTCATTTAGCCCACTGTTAACTCTCTTAGCTCTGTGTCCCCAGAAATGGCAATCTGTAGAATTGGGTCTGTCCTCTCCATTACTAGACAACATTGCTCTAGTAAAAATGACTTCCTAGGCTATTCAGTTTGCATTAGGACTCACATAAAGAAACCTAGCTCTGAGCTCCCTAAGAGGGCTCTTACAATTGTATCCTTTCCAAGATCCTGGAAACAAAGTTTATGGGGCCATACAAGAGACATCAAGTGTGTGGGACATGGGTTTTTAAAGTTAGAGGCTTCTAACTTTAGTATGAGCATCCACTTAGTGTGAACATCTTTTGAGATGTTGTTCAGATGGTATAAGCTACTTGTATGGATTTCTGGGAAGACCACTTCCGCCAATTGGGAACACCGACACAGCCCTGTTGATAAGCTGCGGTCACTGGAAGACCGTCTTCTAAACAAACAAGCCTCTGGTAGTTTCCTGAATGTCACTGTTTAGATGAACCCATGCCCATCCTTCATTTACCCAGCAACAACAGTGTAAGTACATTTTAGGGACTAGATTTTCTGCAATCTGAACCAAAGCCTCACCCATTTTAACCTTTATCCCTGATCAGTCTCACCTGTCATGCACAGTGATCTATCATATAGACAAAGTCTCACTGTGAAGCTCTGGCTGATCTGGAACTTGCTACCTAGCCCAGGCTGGCTCACTCACACTTGCTTTGAACCTCTTGCCCCTGCCTTCTAAATGCTAGGATTGCAAGTATGCACCACCACTCTCAGTTCCCATAACACAGATTTTAGGCTCCTTCCTCTTGATTTTCTGGGAATACCTCCAGATATCATCTACGGCCACCCCTTAGCTACCTGCTGAGGTGAAGCTATGGATACTTTTTCCTAAGAAGAGACACTGCTAGAGAAGAGTGCACATAGCTAACAGGAAAAGAATGCTTGTGAGCACAGAAATCAAGTTGGTGAAGAGATATGACAACAGGATGTTATAAATATAAAATGTCCAGATAAAAGATGTCTTGGAGAGCAATTTGCATGAGGAAAATGCTAAACTAGTCACACGGGAAAGGCTTCTTTCTGTACTAATAGCTTTGAGGTGAAGCCAGGGAGCCTTTCACCAGGATTGAGCCACATGACAGGTAAGAATTGGTCAATTTAGACACTGTCTTAGTTTGGGCATTTATTGCCGTGAAGAGACACCATGACCATGGCAACTCTTATAAAGGAAAACATTTAGTTGAGGTGGTGGTGTACAGCTTCAGTCCTTCAGTCCACTATCATCATGGTGGGGAGCATGGTGGTGCGCAGGCAGACATGGTGGTGCGCAGGCAGACATGGTGGTGCACAGGCAGACATGGTGGTGCGCAGGCAGACATGGTGGTGGAGGAATAGCTGGGAGTCTTATATCTTGCAAGCAACAGGAAGTCAGTTGAGACCCTGGGCAGTATCTTCAGCATGGGAACCTCAAAGTCTGCCCCTACAAGGCCATATGAACTCCAGCAAAGTCACACCTCCTAATAGTGCTATAACCTATGAGATTATGGGGGTTGATTATGTTCAAACTACCACATTTCACTTCCTGGCTTCCAGTAGCTTGTAACAATATCATAATGCAAAATGAATTTATCCCAACTTCAAAAGTCTCCATAGTCTATCACAATCTCAACAATGTTTAAAATCTCAAAGTTGAAAGTCTCTTCTAAGATTCATGCAATCTCTTAACTATGATCCCCTATAAAATCAAAAAACAGATCACACACTTCCGACATACAATGGCACAGGATGTACATTACCATTTCAAAACAAAGGGAAGGGAGCATGGTGAGGAAATCCTGGACCAAAGCAAGACCAAAACCATCTGGGCAAACTCCAAACTCTGCAACTTCACGTCTGATGTTGAAATGCAATTCAGATCTCCAACTCCTTTCAATTTTGTTTACTGCAACACACTTCTTTCTCTAGACCTGATTCCACTCCCTGTTAGCAGCTCTCCTTGGCAGGTATCCCATGGCTCTCGCATCTTTAACATTTTGGGTTCTCCAAGGCAATCTAGGTTTCAACTTCACAGCTTCATGCAATGGCCTCTCTCTACTAGGCCTCCACTGAGGGACACCCCTGACACATGCCTGGTCTCAGTGACTTTATTCCATAAATCCTTTTTTCTATCCTTAACTTTAATATAGAACCATATTGCCAAAGCTGCCAAGTTCTACTGCTTGTAGGGACTAGAGCATGGCCCCCTCATCATTCAATTACGTCTTTACCAGCTTTCTGTTTTTCACTGTCTAAGCTTGGCTGGGTCTCTAGACCAGGCTGGCCTCAAACTCAGAGATCTACCAGCCTGTGCCTTTCTAGTGCTGGGATTAAAGGTATGCCCCACCACACCTGGCTCTAAGCTTTTCTTTCTTTCTTTCTTTCCACAAATTGGAAACTTAGCTGGGTGAGATTTTACCTTGAGGTCACCACTCCCTTTATTTTGCTTCTAAATCTGTTTATCTCCTTGAACACAGGATTTAGCTCCATTCCACTTCCTGGTGCTCTTTTTCTCCTCGAAATTTATATTTTGTAATTTACACTGCTCATCTTGTTCTTTTTCATTATAAATCTTCATTAGAATCACCATTAATATCCATACGACAAGAGTCTATACTAGGCTGTTTTGAGATTTCTTCTGTTCACAGAATTAATCTAAAACCCTTCACTTTAGCCTCAGGTAAACTCTTTGGATAAGAGCAAAAGGCAGCCACTTTCTTCACCAAAATATCAAAAGACCAGTCTCAAGGTTACATACTAACATTCTCCTATGAAACCTCCTGATCCCCACAGCTCATCAAAACACCACTCTCACTCAGCACCACTGTCTTCCAGGCTCCTACTAGGATGGCCCATTAAGTAGTGTTTAAAGCATTTCACTGTTTCCTAACCCAAACTCCCAAAGTTCATATTACTCCAAACAAAAATACGGTCAGCCCTGGTACCAACTTGTGTCTTAGTTAGGGTTTTTCTATTGCTGTGAAGAAAAGACACCATGATCTGAGTAACTCTTATAAAGAAAAATGTTTAATTGAGGTGGTGACTTACAATTTCAGAGGTTCAGCCCATTATCATCATGGTATGCAGGCAGACATGGTGCTGGAGAAATAGCTCAGAGTCCTACATCTTGCAGGCAACAGGAAGTCAACTGAGACACCAGGAAGTATCCTCAGCATAGGAAACCTCAAAGTCTGCCCCCACAGTGACATACTTCCTCCAACAAGGCCATACCCACTCCAACAAAGCCACATCTCCTAATAGTGCCACTCCCTATGAGCTTTATGGGAGTCAATTACATTCAAACTACCATTGTCACCTATACCTTGGAAGAGGAAAAAGAGATGAATGAAAGGAATAGAATAAAGATGGCTTTTGTGCATGTTTGGAGAGTAATACAAGTAGCTATAAGTTTCCCTTCCCAGCCTGATTATGATAATAAATCTGTTTCAGTAAAACTTGCAAGATGATGCTAATTGTGCAGATTTAAAAAAAATGGCATGTCAGGTTTCTTTAACCTCAGGCTTCTTAACAAGCTGCTAAAACAGCTTCCTTTTCTACAAAGTTTCCAGTTACTTTGCTATATTTTTTAGGGCCAACTCCATTATTTCCAGACTGACCATGGACCCACTTAAGCCTTAAGTGGGTCTCAACCTTTCTACTGCTGCTTAATCTAATACTTCCTAACTCTTTAACACAGTTCCTCATGTTGGAGTGAACCCCAACTTTAATATCATTTTTGTTGCTACTTCACAGCTGTAACTTTGCTATCGTTATGAACCAGAATGCAAATGTCTGTGTTTTCTGATGGCCATAGGTGACCCCTCTGAAAAGGTTGTTCAACCTCCAAAGGGGTTGTGCCCTATAGGTTCCTATAGGTTGAGAAGCACTGCTGGGGCTGTACCTCCATGATGCACTTAGAGAAGGCTGTGTTTGCAGAAGCTGAAAACAGTATAGTTTCAAGCATGTGAACTCTTGGTCAAAGTACCCTTCTAAGAGCAAACCAGAGGCAGGTTAGTCAACAGAGACACAGGGCAATGGAATATATGTGCAGAGAGAGACTGGCAAGAAATCACACACACAGAAAAGAGCCTGGCTTCCTCATTTACTGTTAGTGATGCCAATTGCCTCAAGGCCCAACTGCATTCCTGGTCTCAGACTCTCACACAAAGCTACAGAATTGCCAACAAAACACTCTGGTTGCTTAAACTAGTTTAAGTAATTTTGTATAATTGTAAGGAAATAAACCTTAAGAGCAAAACAAATGAAGGGAGAGGAATACAAAGTATAGTGTGTGTGTGTATTGTGTTATACTGCAAAGTTTTGTTAATGTTGCCTTAAAAAGAAAGAGAGAACTCAAATTAGAGCTATTTTCTCTTGGCATTATAAACTCTCGTTCACTGCTCTATTCTCAGACCTAACAGTGCCTTATACACATTTAACAAATGTTTACTGATGGACATACAATTCAAAATGAAACTCACTTGATCAAAATAGTACATCTAATTGTGAGGTTTTTCAATAGCGTTTCATTTCAAATTAAGATGTTCTTTATAATTCTCATTACCATAATTCTGTCTAAATACAAATACACAAAGAAATGCTGTTTGTTAAATAGGAGACTAAAAACCATAATGGTATATTTTGTTTTGTTTTGTTTTCAGATCTTGTGTTCACTCTTAGGGTTATGAAGCCTGCTCAGTGTAGTGGTCATTAAGACGGTTCACAGACTGTGCCAGAGCTCTTCCTTCTGACCACATAGTAAAGTTGTACTGCCCTACTCTTTGAAGTTAGGTAGCGCTAATGGCCGCTTACAAGTGGAAGCCTTGAAGAGCCAATGTATTGCTAATCCAGCACATTCTTTCCCTCTCCTGCTAGCAGCCTGGGGGTCCAAGTGACTACTGGAAGTGGAGCTCTTGTGCTGACCCTCATCAGACATAGAGTATGACAGAAATAAACCTTTGCTGACTTAAGTCACGAGGAAGTGAGGAGAATAAATGGCATTGGCTTTCAATTTTTCAGGACGTTAACATTTTGTATATCTGTTCAAAAAATTCTTTTACTTTTGTATAGAAGTGTTACAGTTCCATGCATGGGCTCCAGATACATTTTCAAATCAATTTCTCATCCTCCCAACTTGATTTCTGAAACCCAGGATCCAAATACATCTGGATAAGATGCTATTCTTGCACCCAGACTCTTGCCACCTGTTCTCATTTGCATCCTTAAGGCTGTTCTACTACCAGTACCCAGTAGGTTCTCAGCATTTATTCTATGAGCGAATTGTGTGCTATAACCACACTAGTCTTATAAACAAGAATGCTTACCAAGGGCTTATAAACTCACTTGAAACAGTTCCACACATTAATAAGTGCAATTACAGTTTTTTGGGTTCCAGATCTCTCTCCCTTTTGTTGTTGTTTTGAGACAGGGTCTCACTATGTAACCCTGGCTGGCCTGGAACTTGCTATGTAGGCCAGGCTGGCCTCTAACCCATGGAGATCTTGATACTTCTGTTTCCAGAGTGCTGGGATTAAAGGCATGTGCCACCACATCCAGCCTTTTTGCTCTTTCTACTCGTGGCAAGTTTTCTAAGATCTTTTATAGCTACAAAATGTAGGATTTCACAGTAAACTAATAATACAAATAATGTTTGTGATAAAATGGCATGCAAATCATTTATATTCAATAATAATAACTGAAAGTAATCCCTCAAGGATACTTACTTGCCTAAACCTATTCTAATGCTCAAACAGTAAACATTCTGAAGCGTAAAAGAGAAGCCCCACAGGTTAACTGGTCTAACAGGCAACTTGCACAAGATGTCTGGAGTATGAGAATAGTAGCCTTTTCCTTTGATGTGTACTGGATTAAAACCCTAACTTCTGGATTAGCTTCATTTTGGTCCTTCCCACATTCACTAATATCAAATATTTTGTTATCTCATCTCAAGCTGTAAGAAACATTCATGAGGGACTGCTTTACTAAGTGTGAAATAGGTCACAGCATCCATTCTTCTTCAGTCAACTGATTTACAGCAGCATTGTAATGACGCTCAAGAAACTCTGGGTAAAAAAAATTGCAATTTGTCTAATCCAGATGCCTCAAGTTCATCTGAGCTCAGAATCTTCTCTTCCTCTTCCCTTGTTCTGGAGCTCGAACACAGGATCTTGCATGGAGCAGACAAGTTAAGTCCCCTGCCACTGAGTCACACACAGCCTGAGTGCCCCAGTTTAGTTAAAAACCTAGATTACTAACCTGCTATTCTTGAAAGTATGGCTTATTTGAAATACTAGCTCAGATCATCACAACCAAGAATTCACAGAACATAGCCTTCTAATTTATTATTGCCCTATATTGAAATACTTTTTTCGATGCAAAATTTACAATTCTCTGCTGAGATATTTTAAAGACGTCAACTGCTACCATCTCTCTCCCTTTCTTAGGGCCCATGAGAAACTGTTTCTCTCAGGCCTCATTACTAGAAAATGCCTTGCTTAGGCAGAAGAACTGGTTTTATTTTTTTAAACCCTGGAATTTGAAACATGCTTACTTTGTTCCTTTCTGGGCTCCAAGGAAGTTCAAAACCCAAACTAAGACTCACATGTTGTATAGGACCTGACAGCACGTACTTTCTTCCCCGCCCCCTTTCTGCCCAACCTCAATATTCTCATTTAGTTTTACTATATTGTACACGTAGACACAAAATTACTTCAGATATCTCGATACACATATGTTATGTGTGTATAGCCAACGTTTTTCTTACAATTTTGTATCCATTTATCTCTTGTCGCAAAAATATTATGTATTCGCCTTTATCTAAGTTTTTACATAAATCCCTGTACAGAACATAAACATTCACTACAGTAGTCAAACCTGTAAACGCTGAAAATAAGGAAAAAAGTTGGCGTGCCCCTAACAGCGATCTAATAAAAAGCCTTATTAAACTGTTTCTTAACAGGAAGAGTTATTAAACTCTTTCCTAACAGGAAGGAGAATTAACATTTATTGTGCATCAGTAAAACTGCTAGGCAATTACTAACAGCAGTTCCATTTTCAAAACAAAGTTGGAGGGCATCAGCCAGCGCATAATCCCTGAACCAGGCAGAAGAAATTGACCTTTCATGGCGGTGGAAGTGGGGGTGGGGCACACTCTGTACATCCCTTTTAGTAAAAGTGTCAAATCAGATGAGATAATCATAATGGCAACAATATATACTCGCTAACAACCAAGTTCTCCCAGCAGCTTCTGATTCCGGAACACGCACTTGTGAAGCAGCTGTCTGAACGCCGAAGTTGCGACCAATCAACACCAAACACAGGAAACTACACTACAATCTTATTCTTCACCTTTGAGGATAAGGCCATTACTTGAAAACTTTAACAAGGTGTGTATGTTGTGGGGGATCAGAAATACTTCCCAGCTTGTTTTATTCTTGGGAACATTTCTGGAGAGCAGTACTCCCTCCTCACCCGCCCGGCTATCCACGCCGTGTGCAGAACTTTAGAGCAACTCCAGGGCGGGGGGGACCGCGTTCCGGAGCCAGGGAGCTGAGGGGAGAACCAGGTTCGAGTCCCGGTAGCAGCTCGAGAGTCCCTAGCCTGGGATGGCTCGTCTGGAGGACAGGTCACCCTGGCGAGCAAGTCCTCGGCACGCGCAGACCCCGACGACCAGGGAGGGTCGCATGTATGCGGAGAGCGGGCCTTCGCGGAGGAGGAAGTCGCACTTACCGAGCGGGGCCGGGAGTGAGGCCCGGGGTCACCGTGGCGCGGGGCGGCGGGAGGGGAGGCGGCGTGGGGCGCGGGCGGGCGAGCTCGGCGGAGGGATGCTCGGTCCCGCGCGCGCCCCCAGCCCCGTCCCCACAGCGGCGCCCCGCGCAGCAGCCCTCCCGGGCCGAGCCACTCCTCTCCGTCAGGCGACGCCAGGCCAGGAGTCAAACTTGTCCCGCAGCCCCCGAGGGGGCGGGCGGGCACGCGCGCGGCAGCGAGAGGGGGTCGAGCACCCGCTCGCCGGTCAGTCCCCGTGAGGCCGCCCCGCCCCACGACAGCAGGCCCCGCCCACCACCTAGTCCCGCCCACGCCTCTCAGGGTGCTAAGCCCCGCCCCCTCCCGGCGGGGCCCAAAGATTGGCAGTTTCTTTCTCCTCCGCGACCCCGGGAGCTAGTAGAGGCGCAGAGGGAGGACAAATTGGGCCACGAAGAGTGCAGGTCCTGGTCCGGAGAACTGGGGCGCCGGGCACAACATACTGGGGCGGGGCTCTGGCGAGGAGGGGGCGGGCAGAGCGTACTCTATGGAACTCAGGATGCGCCAGCCCCCAGAAATAGGGAGCGGGGGAATTCCTGGCAATGGAAATTGAAGGAGAGTTCCCTCTGCAGGACCGGAAGGAGACCAGAGAGAGATGGCCTGTGTGCGTCTCAGCGAACGGGAAATCAGCAAAAGTCTGTCTTGGCCAGCGCCTGCAACCTTTCCTCTCGCAGGAGTCTGATTGATACGTGTGCTCTAAGTAGTGGGTTTGTGTCATCTAAGTTATGATGTGCAGTTCTTGACCGTGGCTTTTTCTGTGGGATACAATTTACTCCTGTATAGAACATGTAATTCTATAGTTGATGCTGAGAAAAACTCTAATCTATCCGACATCTATATGTCAGTACTAATTTGAGACACTCAATTACACTATCGAGAAATGTAAGAAACAGTTATGATCCCTGGGTAGAAGAAAAGAAGAAAGGAAGGAGGGGGCTACAGTTCTTTCTTCTGTGAGTCAGTCATATGTGGGTGAAGTGCCTAGTTGTACTTGGCTCTTAAAGTAATTCATATTTCTCTCTGTGTCTCTCTAACTCTGTCTCTGTCTCTGTCTCTGTCTCTCTCTCTGTGTGTGTGTGTGTGTGTGTGTGTGCGTGTGTATGGACTTGGTACTTGCTATTCTGACCTATTGCTCAAAAATGATATTTACCCGCGAGTCTTCAATATGTCTCCCTAACAGAAACTCACTGCAAAGCGGTGGTCCTGACGATTACTACTGGAATAACGGAACATAATTGTGTAGGAGCTTGGGGTGGTTGGGAGATCTGTTGAAGGATGTTTCCTGAACTGGGGAAAAGGTTAGAAAAAGCAACAATGTAAAACAATTAAACATTGACAAGGACTGCTAATTCAAAGCAGAAAGGATAGAATCGTTTCAATGTGGTTACAATCAGAAAATGGATACACCAAGAAACCTGCGCTGCTAGCTCCAACTGCAAAATACAAGACAGTTTTCATTAGAGGCAGTGAAAAAGGCACTACCTACACAGTGACACCTACACACAAAACTCCAGCAGCGTTGTCTTTAATTACAGAATGCAGTGTATAAACCCACAGTCTGCATTTGTGGAATCTGGAACTACTTTGAGGCTTAGTTTGTTTTTTCAGTGTTAACACTGGTACACTTTAGCAGCAAGTGACATTCTTTTCGTTGTTCCTTCCTGCTCATAATGACTTTGCATTCAGTTTTGCAGTGTTAACTTCTTATTTTTCTTTGGAGTTATAGTGAGAAAAACTAGAAAAGCTTGGCAACCAAATCAGATACAATGATGAAAAGCAGATTCTAATCTAAAGCAGACAATCTCATATGCCATTTCTTCTCCCTTCTGCTAATACATTGCTTGTTCTATGCTAGAGTCTTTTCCATTAAATTTGCTAATTAATTCTGATTTAAAATGATTTGTTCCATCACTCCAGCAGAGGCGATCAAAATATCCTTTTCCACCTGGACCACGAATGCTAACCTGTATCACTTGCTCTCTTTCAGCTCTTCCCTACACTGGACTACTCTCTGTGTCCACACACCAAGGGTCCTGTATGTGGCATGCTGTTAGCCTTTCACACAGCTGACTTGTTCGTCAACCTTCCCTAACTATCCTATGGAAACCTCCAGTCCTCTCCCAGTTCCTCACTTTCAGCACTAAGCAGCCAGCACCAGCGCCTCAGATTCCCTACTGTTATCTAAATGTAAGCCCCGTGAGATAGATAGAATGTTGCTTACTGAGATCACTGCCGGGTACAGTGTCTGATACTTACTGTGTCCATCACAGAGAAGTGACTCCATGTAGGAGAGATAGTTTATTCCCTTTTGTAACTGCCAAAGGCTTCTGTATATTTTATCTTTTTGAACTGTGTGATTTAGACATATTAATAAAGTCTGAAACATAGCCCAATTTTATCCTGTTTAATTCTAGGATTGAAAAGCTGGTTTTGACCTACTGTAGTAATACTAAGCAACGGTGTTTGAAGAAACAATTACAGTTAAGCTTCTATGATTAGATCTTATAACCTGCCCAGCAAAGACATCCACAGAATCAAAAAGTAGTGACCAATAAAAGTCTCAATATTGCTGGGCAGTGGTGGCGCATGCCTTTAATCCCAGCACTCAGGAGTCAGGGGCAGGTGGATTTCTGTGAGTTCGAGGTCAGCCTGGTCTACAAGAGTTAGTTCCAGGACAGCCTCCATAAGCTATAGAGAAACCCTGTCTGGAAAAACCACAAAAAGTCTCAATATTTGTCCATGAAATGAAACAATATAGCAATGATTACAAGTGGAATAATTGAAAATAGAATCTTATTGCTGATAACTGACAGATGGAGTTAATACAGTGTCCTTTGTAAGAGCTCAAATAATTTTAGTTAATAATATAAAATTGAGGTTAATTGTTAGGGCTCAAAAGATACTGTAGTGTCTGGCCTCTTATTGGCCACGCCCACTCCCAGCTTCCAGCCTCTGACCCTAACTCTCTGCCTCTCTTCCTCTTCCGCTCTCACGGGAGCAGCAGCTGCTTCTCTCCCCTCTCCCCCCTTCCCTCTATCTCCCTGTCTCTCTCTGTCTCTTTATCTTCTCTCTCTCCTTTTTCCTCCATCACCCATCTAATAAATGTTTAACTCTGCATAGTGCGCCTACCCGGCTCTCTTTGGTCCGTCTGTACCGCCGCACAGCCCATATGGGGACCCGGAGACTAGCCGCGTGGCCGCCTGCCCGCCACAGAGACCGCGTGGTCTGGGGACCTGCAGCAAGCTGCAGCAAGCTGCTGGATCACCCCTTCTTTTAAAAAAACACAACAGATACTCCAAAATGAGAGAACCCCAAAATTAATCTGAGATGAAGATCTGTTTTCTAGCACTCTCTCTGCTATCTGTGTTTTAACATGAACAGGTCTAGTCCAAACAGTCCCATGGAGACACAAAGATGTTAAGACCCACATTCTACTGATGTCCCAAACTGGGAGGAAAACATGTTTCAACTGGGCCAACAAGATGGCTCAGGGGGTAAATGTGCTTTCCGCGTAGGCTTTATAGTCCAAATTTATCCCCAGAGCCCACAGTGAAGGAAGAGGTTTGCCTTCATCAGACGGTCCACTGACTTCCACAGGTACATTTTGGCAAATAAATAAATAAAAATATAAAAATTAATAATAGTAATAATGATGATGATGATGATGATAAAGCTAGGTATGACGGCACACACCTTTGATCCCAAGGCAGAGCTAGGAGGATCTCTGTGAGTTTGAGGCCAGCATGGTCTGCATATGGAGTTCCAGGTCAGCCTTTTCGGAGGAAGTGTGTTGCTCGGGGCAGGCTTCGAGAGCTTAAAACCTCACTCTCCTTCAACTTTGCTCTCTACCAGCTGTTGAAGGTGTTTTCTTAGATCCCTGTCCCAGTTGCTTGCCGCCATGCTTCTCCTCCCATTATGGGCTCCCCTCTGTCATGTAAGACAAAATAAATACTCCCTTCTATAACTTGCCTTGCTCATGGTAGTTACCATAGCAACAGCAAAGTGAGACAACCTAGTAAGATCATTTTCCTGCCTTTCGTGTGAGAGTCATGGATCTTACCCCTGGCCTGGCCTGGGAGAGGGTAAAGCCCCTTTGTTCTCTAGGTCAGACAGATAGGGTCCAGTCCCTGTCAAATCCCAGGGCATCAGCTCAGTTTCCTGGGAAGCCTCATTATTTTCATGTGGAAGGAGGGTAATTTTCTCTCCTTATAGCCTGCAGAACATTTACCTCACAACTGCTCCACACAGTGCTGGGCACATGGGGAAGAATATACATTCTGTTACAAGCCAATGTCCGTTCACCCATCCGTAAGTAGATCTCTCTACAAGACCACACTTCCCACCTCGGAGGTGGGGCTAAAGGACCCTGTTTAACTTGCTTCTGTGACTATTTTCTAACAATATTCCTTCATGCTGCTCACCATAGCAGGGCTGAGGCTCCTTGTGGTCTAACTATTTGTCACTCCAGCCCTGCGCCCATCCTGAATGGTCTGCTGCGTCTATACCATATTATTCTTCCCACACTTAGGCCTTTCAATCCGCTGCCTCCCATTATCCTTTGTCCAATATCTGATGGCCCTAAAGATGGTTCCTTCCTTCGTGATCTTTATCTGGATCTCTCTAAACTTGCTGTTTACATGCTCCAACAGTACCCAGGGTGCCTCTCTCTGTTGTGGTATTTACTGGCTGTGAATTTGGGTTTACTTGCCCATCTCTCTGAGTAGTGAAGAGTGTCTTCTATAAGAACTTGTAAATATTTTATAAATTGATGAATGAAAAATACCCTTGGCCTATAAACCATTGAAAACCAGCAACTTGATAGAATAGGACCATTTTCCCCCAAGCATTATAACACAGACAGACAGATAGACTCTTTCTTCTAATTTATAGTAGTATACCACAAGTTCCATGAAATTTTAGGAGGTTTTAAATTTATTATTCCATGATCTTACAAGGATGAGGGGATGAGCAAGAAGTGCTTGTGTTTGTTTTCATGTATTAAAATAATCATCTTAACTTCTCAATGTGCTCGTTATACACTGTAAAAAAAGCAAAAAACAAAAAATGGTTGAAAGGCTACTTGAAATGGATTTGCTGCAGGGTCGAGACCACGTGGCAGGTCCCCAAACAAAGGAGGCTGGTCCCCAGCCATGTGGCAGTGGGCGGACTAGAGAGAGACAGATACACTGTGCGGAGTAAAGTTGAACATTTATTAGGTGGGTTATTGAGGGGAAGGAAAAAGGGGAGAAGGGGGGAGAGAGAGAGAAAGAGAGAGGGGGAGAGAGGCTGCCTCTCCAAGAGAGGGGCGCAGAGAGAGAGCAAGGCTGAGTCTGAAAGCTGGAAGGGAGTGGGCGTGACCTGTCTCTTAAAGAGACAGAACATTACATTCCCACCTCTTTTTTTATAATAAAAAGCGGGAGATTAGGTACCACAAGTTAAAGGAATTGGGTTGGTGGATTCTCAAGGCTTCGTCCTGCTTATTGGTGGGCGTCATCTTTGGGGGGAACCAGAGAAGGCTGGGTGCTGGCCACATCCTGGCATGGTTGGTCTCTTTGCTCCTATCTGGTGTTTGTGGCATGGAAATGTCTGGTTCTCTTACACCTGGTTAAGGTATTGGCAGAACAGAGGACAAAGTTAAATTAAGGGAAAAAAATTTAGGACCAGGGAATTGAGGGGGATGTATCTGACCTGTTTTAAGGTGGATCCTTCAATTCAGCTCCCTGGAACTCACAAGAATTCTTTAGGTTTGTGAAAACAGAAGTTTTAGACATATACATTGTATAAACAGTAGCATATTTATGTCAGAATGACTGTGACAGATACTTTTGCACAATGAAAAGTATTTTTAAGGGGCTGGAGAGATGGTTCAGTGGTTAGGAGCACTGCCTGCTCTTCCAAAGGTCCTGAGTTCAATTCCCGGCAACCACATGGTGGCTCACAACCGTCTGTAATCAGGTCTGGTGCCCTCTTCTGGCCTGCAGACATACATGCAGACAGAATATTGTATACATAATAAATAAATAAATATTTAAAAAAAGAAAAGTATTTTTAAGACTATGAAAGGCAGCATGAGAGAGAAGTTCGATAACTTGTATTTGTCCTTACATCTTTATAACTTGTAGGTCTTGTATAAACCTCTCAGCTATCAAACTGTATCAGAGATCTTTGAGAAGGATAAAATTTTTACTTGAGTTACTGATTAAAAAATGACAGAGAACTTACTTGGTTGGCACCTAGAGCCCCTCCTCAGGGTCCCCCATGGTAGCTGAAGGTCATATTTGCCTTCTGATCCTAATTCTTTTTTCCTTAATTTAACTTTGTCCTCTGTTCTGCCAGCACCTCAAACAGGTATAAGAGACACCAGACATTTCCACACAACAAACACTGGACAGGAGCAAGGAGACCAACCATGCCAGGTTGTGGCCAGCACCCAGCCTTCTCCAGTTCCCCCCAAAGATGACATCTACCAATAAGCAGGACAAAGCCTTGAGAATCCACTGACCCAGTTCCTTTAACCTGTGGTATCTAATCTCCCGCTTTTTATTATAAAAAAGAGGTGGGAATGTAATGTTCTGTCTCTTTAAGAGACAAGTCACACCCACTTCCTTCCAGCTTTCAGCCTCAGCCTCGCTTTCTCTTGCTCCCTCTGTCCCCCCTTGGAGAGGCAGCTGCTCACTCTCCTCTCTCCCCCTCTCTCTTTCTCTCTCTCCTCTCTCTTTCTTTCTCTCTCTCTCTCTCCCCCCTTCTCCCCCTTTTCCTTCCCCTCAATAACCCACCTAATAAATGTTCAACTTTACTCTGCATGGTGCATCTGTCTCTCTCTTGCCCGACCGCCACCACCACATGGCTGGGGACCAGCCACCTTTGTTTGGGGACCTATTGTGTGGTGTGGTCTCGACCCCGCAGCAAGCTGCCAGGGACCGCAGCAAATCCATTTCACTACTGATTAATTTTGCTGTCTCATGCGTTAAAAACTATTCCAGAATGTTGCTCTGTATTTGATATATCATTTCCTGATGA
Source organism: Ondatra zibethicus (assembly GCA_004026605.1). Classification (NCBI taxonomy): domain Eukaryota; kingdom Metazoa; phylum Chordata; class Mammalia; order Rodentia; family Cricetidae; genus Ondatra; species Ondatra zibethicus. The sequence goes on from PVIU01008254.1 coordinate 34,691, forward strand.
TTATCTAACAGACGGGAACAACCAGCTTTGGTTTCTGTTTTCATGGTCTCTGAGAGCAAGTCCATAGCCACTATGTACACGTTTACAGATTTAGGTTTGTCGCTGTGTGCGCCAATGGTCCGCCTGTAACATCCCCTCCATCGACACCTACCAAGCACATGAAGAGGTCCATGGCCCAGGAGACACAGTGCCGCTCATTATGGAAAAGCGAATGAATAACGATGACTCAGAACCACATAAACCAAGAACCACTCATTGGCCTTCATGCTTCCTTTTTCACCTCCATCTTGCTCATCCCTTCAGTGTGCGCACACCCTCTGCCTTCACACTTACACCCTGTAGTCAGTGTCTATACTTAGCACAGAGCTCTTGGAGGAAGATTCTGGCTGTGTAATAAGCAGCTGACCTGAGATACAAAAACATCGGGTGCCTAGAAGGTGGCACACTGCACACATCTGAAGGTAATCAGGCAAAAGTCTACGCGATACCAAGGAGAGGCAAAACAATGCCTTTCGTACTCCGGCCCAACCCCAAGAAAGTCAAGAAACTATCACTAAGCTTCAGAAAGCCTCTCTCTTGTTGCAGCCAAGTTTTTGTTTCTGTTGCTTTTTAAATCTGAGTCTGCAACTATTGAATCTGATATTTTTAGACTGAGCCATTGATTTTTTTTTACTTTATCAAACAATTGACCGTTGTTACATTGTTCTAGCATTGTGAAGGATGTTTTGATTATGTATTTCCACTCCTGTTATGCACACACCTAAGATAAGGCACTTCAATATCAAAGGAGTTATTCAAAGCTTTGTGGCCAGAGGCTGGAATACCTCAGGGACAGGGAACTCATTACAGGCAGGCAGTCCCTTCTGAGGGTACTAGCGGAGCAGGCAAGAAGGCGGCTCTAACGGGTACTTTCCTGCATAGGCAGCTAGTACAGCAGGGTTTGTTAATAAAAACAAGCCTGTCCTTCCAGCCACAGGTGACTTGTGTGGGGATGTTGTCCACGTAGCAGCCGGAGGTGTGTGGACTGGATATAAACAAGTCTATCCCTGAGGAAGCTTAAATGAGAAGGCCTGGCATAGCTGCCTAGTTCTGAGCATTATCAGCACAGTGATGGCAGACCAAGCCAGATTTCCCTCTCTGAGGAATAAACAGTGATTCACAGCCTGAGGTCTGAGACAGGCCCAGCACCTTTCCTGGTTCTCTGAGGAGCTGGCTATGCTTCCAAGGCTGGTCTGCTGACTCTCTCCACCATTGAAGGGTGATAGCCAGTGTGCCCTTATGCTCTGGTGTGCTTTACCATGACCTCACTGCAGTCACAGGAGATGATGGAGGAAGTTTTTTGTCATCTCTTGTTTTGAGGCTCTGAATTTCTAGTTAGTGCTGTTTAAACTCCTGCCCAGGGAATAAAGCCAGCCTTGGAAACAACATTATAAGTCCTTTCTCAATAATCTCCATTTCTAAAACAGCAAAAAGGATACTAGGGAAGGGAAAGGAAGAATGGGAAGGGAGAATGTTGTTACAATTTACATATAGTAAATATCTACTCTTTCTAGTGTACAGTTCCAGAATTTTAACTAATATACAGTTGCCACAAACACAAACATAGTCATGAAACATTTTTATGATATGACAATTCCCTTGTGTCTCTATGTTGTCTATCTCCTATGGCAACTACTGATCTGTTTTCTGTCCCTGTGGTTTAAATCTTGTCCCAAGTGGCATGTGAATGGAATCATATAAGGCCTGTGAGCATTGCAGCTCGTTTGGAAAGGTATCCTGGCAGTCGGAAGCCAAGGGATACCACAAAGTCACTGTAAGCATTCGAGCTTACAGCCCTGCCCCAGGGAATGATTTCCCCAATACAAGTGTAACAACTCTGCTCAGGCAGGGGAGGGTTTCCCTAGCAAAGTTGTTACAGCTTTGCTCTGCTAGGAGAATGTTTCCCCAGCAAAAGTGTTACAGCTCTGTTTCACTATAGCTCAAGAAATAATTGTTACAGCTGGGCTCCCCTCTGCTCTGCTGAAAGTGTCACACAGCACAACAAACCTCACTCAAGGGATTTATTGGGAAGGAAGAATCCAGAAGGGTGGCTGCCTCTAGGGAGAGAAGCAGCAGCAAACTGAATGGAGTACAGAGCTTATATGGGATTTCTTGGAGGGGGTAGAACTTTCCAGGGTTGCTTTGGATTGGTGAATTTTTGTGGTCTGATTCTGGGGCAAGCTCAGGGATTGGTGTAATTTCAAGACCTGATCCTGGAAGAAAGCAGGTTGAGGGAGCAGAAGCCAGGAGCAAATCCAGTCCCGAGAGCCAACCCAATCCTGGGACATGACCAGATCCAGAGTCAGCAATCTCCACTGGAACAGGTACAGGGGAATAACCTCTGAGGGAGTGAGCCAGAGCCAGAGACTGCTGAGGGTCCGGACATAAATCTGGGACCTTCAAGGGAATAGACCTAAGCTAGGACCTTGGTGGGTCTGGGCATGAGTCTAGGACCTCCAAGGAACTAAGACTTAGCTGGGACCTCTGCCAATCTGGGAGTGAGTGAACCTGGGACCTCCAAGGGAATAGGCAGGAACCAGACATCTCGGTGGGGCCAGGCATGAGTCTGGGTCCTCAGAGGGAGTAGGCCTAAGCCAGGACCTCTGTGGGTCCAGGCATTGGCCTGGGACATCAAAGGGAATAGGCAGGAACCTGAAACCTCTGAGGGAGTAAGCAGGTCCTCTGTGGGTCTGGGTGCACCCAAGCCTGGGATCTCCGAGGCAGTAGACTGGAACCAGAAACCTTTCCAGGTCCAACTCCAACCCAGGGACTTCTGCAGGAGGGAATCCAGACCAGGATTTACAGATACAGGTCAAAGCTGGTAACCTAGGCCAAAGTTGCCCTGAGGCAAGGAACTCCACCTTGGGCAACAAATTCCACAGGAGTGGCTCTGAACCTAGCTACCTAGGACAGAGAGGGCCTGAGGAAACAAGTTCCACTGGGAGCAGAAGCCAGGAGCAAATCCAGTCCCTGGGAGCCAACCCAGTCCCAGGACACTGGCGGATCAGGATTGAGCCAGCGATCAGATCCAAAGTCACTAGAACAGGTCCAACTCCAAGCCAAGGACTTCTGCAGGAGGGGATCCAGACCAGGATTTACAGAAACAGGGCAAAGCCAGCAACCTAGGCCAAAGTAGGCCTGAGACAGCAAACTGCAAGGAAGCAGAGCAAAGCACAGGAGCACTGAGCTATCTCCAGGAACACTGAGTAACCAATGGGGGGGAGGGTTAACTAGAACTGTGACACTGACTGTGCCACGAGGAACAACCATCTGAGCTTTGGATTCACTGGCACCTAGAAGATTATTCAACAGAATCTCAGACAACCCCAACCACACCTATTAGAGGAAAAGATGAGTAGAAAAGGTAAGATCACAGGCTACACCACAAAGAACATTACAACACCAGTAAAACCTAAAGACCCTACAACAGCAAGACCTGAACAACCAAATATAGATGAACCAGAAGAAAATGACCTAAAAAATAACTTCAAGAGAATGTTTGAAATTCTTAAAGATGAAATGAGAAACTCCCTTAAAGAAATTGAGGAAAAGATAAACAAAGAATTAGAAGTCATCAGGAAATCACTAAAAGAAAACCAAGAAAAAGAAATCAAACATATGAAAGAAACTATTCAGGACTTGAAAACTGAAAGAGAAACAATAAAGAAAACACAAGCCAAAGGAATTATAGAAACAAAAATCATGAGAAAAAGATCAGAATCCACAAACGCAAGCATGAATAGCAGAATACAAGAGATGGAAGAGAGAATCTCAAGTGCCGAAGATACACTAGAGGAAATAGACTGATCAGTTAAAGAAAACATTAAATCTAACAAAAGCTTAACCCAAAATATCCAGGAAATATGGGACACCATGAAAAGGCCAAATCTTAGAATAATAAGTATAGAAGAAGGAGAAGTTCAACTCAAAGGCACAGAAAATTTATTTAACAAAATAAATAAATTTATTTATAAGTTTTATTTAAGAAAACTTTCCCTATCTAAAGAAAGACATGCCTATGAAGATACAAGAACACCAAATAGACTGAATCAAAAGAAAAAAGTTCTCTTGCCACATAATAATCAAAACACTAAACATACAGAGTAAGGAAAGAATATTAAGAGCTGAAAAGGAAAAAGGCCAAATAACATATAAAGGTATACCTATCAGAATTACACGTGACTTCTCAGTGGAGACAATGAAAGTTAGAAGGTTGTGGTCAAGCATTATGGAGAACATTAAGAGACCATGGATGCCAGCCCAGACAACTATACCCAGCAAAACTTTCAATCACCATAGAAGGACAAAAAAGTCTAGATTCCACCAATACCTAGCCACAAACCCAGCCCTACACAAAATACTAGAAGGAAAACTCCAACCCAAGGAAGATGGCTACACCAACAAAAACACAGACAATTGATGATCTCATAACAGCAAATCCCAAAGAAGAAAAAAAATGCACAAAATAACATCACCAATGATGAAAACTAAATTAACAGGAGATAGCAATCACTGGTCATTAATATCCCTTAATGTAAATGGACTCAACCACCTATAAAAAGGCACAGGCTAACAGATTGGATACGAAACAGAATCCATCCTTCTTCTGCATACAAGAAACACATCTCAACCTCAAAGACAGACATTGTCTCAGAATAAAGGGTTGGGAAAAATATACCAATCAAATGGACAAGAAACAAGTGGGTGTAGCTATCCTCATATCTAACAAAATAGACTTCAAGCTAAAATCAGTCAAAAGAGACAAAGAAGGTCATTTCAGATTAGTCACAGGAAAAATCCATCAAGAGGAAATTTCAATACTGAACATCTATGCCCCAAATACAAGGGCACCTTCATATGTCAAAGAAACACTTCTAAAGCTTAAATCATACATTAAACCCCACACACTAATAGTGGGAGACTTCAACACTCCCCTCTCACCACTGGACAGGTCAATCAGACAAAAAATGAACAGAGAAATAAGAGAACTAACAGATGTTATGACCCAAATGGACTTAACAGACATCTATATAATATTCCAGCCTACAGAATGGGAAAAGATCTTCACTAACCCCACATCAGACAGAGGTCTGATCTCCAAAATATACAAAGAACTCAAGAAATTGGTCACCAAAAGAACACATAATCCAATTAAAAAAAAATTGGAGTACAGACCTAAACAAGAACTCTCAACAGAGGAATCTAAAATGGCTGAAAGAACTTAAGGAAATGTTCAACATCCTTAGTCATCAGAGAAATGCAAATCAAAACAACTCTGAGATTCCATCTTATACCTGTAAGAATGGCCAAGATCAAAAACACTGATGACAACTTATGCTGGAGAGATTGTGGGGTAAAGGGAACACTCCTCCATTGCTGGTGGGAATGCAAGCTGGTACAGCCCCTTTGAATGTCAGTGTGGTGATTTCTCAGAAAATTAGGAAACAACCTTCCTCAAGACCCAGTAATAGCACTTTTGGGTATATATCCAAAGGATGCTCAATTGTACCACAAGGCCATGTGCTCAACTATGTTCATAGCAGCATTGTTTGTCATAGCCAGAACCTGGAAACAACCTAAATGCCCCTTGACCGAAGAATGGACAAGGAAAATGTGGTACATTTACACAATGGAGTACTACACAGCAGAAAAAATAACAACATCTTGAATTTTGCAGGAAAATGGATGGAGCTAGAAAACATTATTTTGAGTGAGGTAACCCAGACACAGAAAGACAATTATCACATGGACTCACTCATAGGTGGTTTCTAAACATAAAGCAAAAAAAGCCAGCCTACAAACCACAATCCCAGAGAACTTAGACAACAATGAGGACACTAAGAGAGACTTACATAGATTTAATCTACATGGGAAGTAGAAAGTAGAAAAGGACAAGATCTCCTGAGTAAATTGGGAGCAAGGGGACCTTGGGGGAGGGTTGAAGGGGGAGGGGAGAGGCAGGGAGGGGAGCAGAGAAAAATGTAGAGGTCAATAAATATCAAAGAAGAAGAAGAAGAAGAAGAAGAAGAAGAAGAAGAAGAAGAAGAAGAAGAAGAAGAAGAAGAAGAAGAAGAAGAAGAAAGCAGGTTGAGCAAGACAAGTGCAAGTCAGTAAGCAGCATCCCTCCAGGGCCTCTGCATCAGCTCCTCCAAGATCTTGCCCTGTTGGAATTCCTCTCCTGGCTTCCTTCAGTGATGAATAATGATATGGAAGCGTAAGCCAAATAAACCCTTTCCTCCCCAGAAAAAAAAAAAAAAAAGACCTGATCCTGAGTCAGGGTCAGGATGACTTTTTTTTTTTTTTTTTTACCCTTTTCATCTTACAAGGTCCTAAGCATCCTCATATGGCCTAACTGTGCCTACTCCATCCTCTACTAACCCATTCTCCCTCATACTTTGCCTGTTTCATTTTTTTATATATATATTTCAGATCATGGAACATGGCTTGAAAATAATTTGCTTTCATTATCTACTTGATTTCTGTCTTTCATTTGGGTGTTCATTGGCACTAGGAAATAAAACAAGGATTTCACCTGTCTACCACTGAGTCTCCAAGGTTCACAAAGCAAACTAAGTGTGGAGTAAATATTTGTTGAATGAAGCACAATGTGAATGAGGAGAATGGAGATTCCTGGGACCCTCTCCATATTCAGACAGACCTCGTTAGGAAGAGAATATTTTCCTTACAAAACATGTTAATTGAAGCATTTGTCTGTTGCCAAAGTAGTTGATTATCTGAGAGTAATACAATTAGAAGACATAAGGATGATGAATTGTGTTTTTAAATCCACCTGGAGGGTGAGATTAGCCAGGACTGAACCGGCCTGAAGTGAGGACAACGGCAATAACTCTTTCCTGGGGTTGTTATGGGCATTAGATGACTTAATGGACATGAAGTGTTTACTGAAGCGGTTTTCAGCCAGGAGCTGTTTGTTCCCCCAGGGGCTACAGCAATGTCTGGAGAGATTTTTATTGTCAAAACTGGGACAGAGAGGACAGTTACTGGAATCTGCTGAAGATCACAGAAAGTGCAGCATGGTTCTCCACAGCAGAGAATTTTATCAGTAGGGCCACCGACCAGAAACCCTTGGTGAATATGCAGTTAGGCTAGAAGGGCTGCATTTGTGTGTGTGTGCGCATGTGTGTGTGTGCGTGCTCGCACAATAGCTGAAGTTACAACAGAGGTGTTGGATTGCCCCCAAAGCTGGAGTTACAGGTGTTCTATTGGAATCTCTGTAATGGTTTAGATAAAACGCTGAGGTTCCCGAGGGGCAGCAGTGGGCAGTGAGCCACGAGGGGCAACTGGTCCCACCACCTGAGGCCTCTGTGGGTCACAGGAGGGTGGAAGGTGGTGGGTGAGAGACCTCTGCGGGGCATCCGGTCCCACAAGGAGCTGCGGTGGGTAAAAGACAGAGATGGATAGGCACACCATGCAGAGTGAATTGGGATATAGTTTATTCAGTGAAAGGGAAGGGGGAGAGAGAGAGAGAGAGAATGAGAGAGAGAGATGGGGGAGAGCAGAGGAGGCAGGAGCCATAATAGCAGCCACCTCTTCCAGAGAGCAGGCTGGAAGTGGAAGGAAGATTTGCTTGCCTCAGTGGAAGTGGGGGAGGGGGTTGGGCTTGTCTCTTAAAGGGACAGGACAGACCATTACAATCTCCAATTCACTCCTGCTTGATCTGGAAAACCCCATTCCTGTCTTTCTCTTTACCCCCACCTCAACCTTACCCACTCAGAGAGTTTCTGAACAAATGGAAGGCACCAAAAAGTCCAGTTCTGTATTACTGGTGGCTACAGCAGCTTCCTCCCCTGAAGTCACTCGCAGCCCAAGTCCCTGCCTAAAATGTTCAGCTTTTGACCATATTTGGGCACAAACCTAGTCTGTGGTGAACATGTCATCATCCCTTACCTACAAAGCTATAAATTCTTTAGTTCCAGTGCGTGGCTTCTCTGGCCTTGATATCTGGGACTGGAGAACTCACCTGGGAGTTGCTTTGCTCAAATAAACCTGCTGTTATGCTTTTTCAATTTGGCTTGATCTAGTTTACTGCATTGGCAGAGAAACCTATGACTGGGGGACAGAAAACCTGTTAACAGACAGTAGTGAGCTAGGTGGTGGGAACTGAACTCTCATCCTCTGGAGGAGGGGTGCATGCTCTCAAGGCTGAGTCATCTTTCCAGCCCTGAGCTATTGAGCTATTGTTATTTTTATGTGATCCTTCCTGGCAAATGCTTTCTCCCCCAGGCTGAGAGTGAACTGTGCATTGAGTCTGAACTTGGATTCTCTATGTCTGAAGCTCAGCACGACCCTTAGCAGGATGTCCTTGAGTGTGCAATTTGACTTCTTTACACCCCTCTATCAGAGTAGATTAATTACAATAACTGCCTTAGGGGGTTGGATGCAGTAGTCCATAGAAAGCACCCAATACTGCGACAGTCCATAGGAAATGTTTAACAAATGTCATTTGCTGTTGTTTCTGATGCTAAAAAGATCTTCCCACAGAATGTAATGAAGAAATTGGGAATAGTTTCCACTAGGGGAGAGAAATGGGAAGTACTGCTCATGTAAAATATATACTGGCATTAATTTCACATAATAATAGACAACTATATAGAATTCAAATTCAAATAAACCACCATAAGACTGTTTGTTCTTTGCATGTGTAGAAAAATCAAAAATATTTTGATTTTTGAATATTCAACTAGCAGGACCTTCAAGCCTGGCCAAGGAAGGAAAAACATTAATTTGAGGATGACAAAATGAGTGTTTCAGGATCAGTCTGAATCTACATCCTGAAGTTACTGTGAGGAAAGGACAAAGTATCTGTCTACCTTGGGGCTAAAGGCACCACACCTCAGGATCATTGTTCCTCAGTGCAACTGCTACCCATTGTGCTCCAGGACTCCTGGGCTTGGCACAGTGCTGTCAAATTTCTTTCACAATATTTAGCACACCTGTCCCTTAAGAGTCCCACGATGACTCTGGTCTGGGGTTCCGTCTTTCTTTTGTATCTGGGTTAGAATGCTCTTTCCCTATTCAAATTTTCTGAGTTCTAGTTTTGTTTCGAAAACCCACAAACATTATAAAATAAGAAATGGTAGGAATAAAAAAATAACATAGGCTCCAAGAAGCAGAATATGAGGTAGTCAGCAATATGACTTACACATCACTTTACCCTCAGCCACAAGCAACCACTGAAAGGCCCACCACAAGATTACCCAGTCATTACATCTAACTTTCAGGTTTGAAGCAGCAGCCCACACCAACACCAAGCTTGGCTTTCTCCCTGAAAGAAGTCCAACTATTTCATCAGTAGAATTGCATGCAAGGCAGATTTGGAAGGGTCATAATTTCTCTAGACAGCAGAGTGATGTCTGCCAAGTAATACTGAAAGATGAACTACACCAAGAATCCACTGAAGCTCTTTTCAAACTTGCCCAGAATCAGAACCCTGAGATCCTTTGCAGTCCCTGGTCACAGGCTGGCCAGACAGGACAACTTGAACATAAGTAGCTTTTTCTACAGAAACCAGCCATGGAGACTTCTCATGACTCTTAGTTTTAGAAATGACTAAATAAGCTGAATGTAATTGGCCGCCATAATCTCATAAAGAATGGCACTGAAAGACCTCCGGGTCGGGGAGACTCTCACTCAAGTCTCGGGATAACACGACCCCCCAGGAACTCGAGAGATCATCCTTGCTGCAATCACACGAGGTTTATTGACAAGTACCAGAGCTCTGGGGCCCACGCAGGGGAGGAGTTCGACCCCAAGTAGCTGGGAGAAGGAGTTTTTAAGGGAAGAAACCACAACCCAGTAATCCAAAGGGGGTGGGGAGGGCATCATTGGAAAATTCTGAAAATACCAGTGATCACTGAAAATTCTGAAAATACCAGTGATCATTGAAAATTCCGAAAATACCAGTGATCATCACAAAGGGGTAATTCCCTGTTTATTCTCAAGATTATAATCTAACTTTATATTCAGCTAGTTCCTGAAACAGGGTCACTGACCCGGCTAACTGAGATTTTTTTTGGCTCTCCTCTTCCTGCTAGAGGGGTCTGGATTTATCCAGGTCTTTCAGCACTATTAGGAGGTGTGACTTTGTTGGAGTGGGTGTGGTCTTGTTGGATGAAGTGTGTCACTGGGGAGGCAGGCTTTGAGGTTTCCTATGCTCAGGATTCTGCCCAGTGTCTCAATGGACTTCCTGCTGCCTGTAAGAGGAGGGACTCTCAGCTCCTTCTCCAGCACCATGTCTGCCTGCACGCTGCCATGCTCCTACCGTGATAATGGACTGAGCCTCTGAACTGTAAGCAAGCTGCCCCAATTAAATGTTTTCCTTTACAAGCATTGCCATGGTCATGGTAAACCTTACCTAAGACACAGGCTGTGTTTTCATGAGGCCCTTCCAGAGTTCTGGTCCATTCTCTGCACTCACTCTTGTAAGCAAGGCACAGTGAAACCACTGAAATTGACCCACTCTGTAGGTAGCAGGGGAAAAAAACTTTTTGGAGAACAAATTGCTGGGTTGCCTCAGAGAGTAGAGACAGCACTCAATGGGAAAAGGTTTGCCAGTTTTCCTTGAGAAAGCAGCAAGCAGGAGGCAGCATGCTGGCCATTATAGCATGAAAGTTAGCATAGGGATTCCAGGCTTTTCTGGCTAATCAGGAACTAGATGCCCTTTGCCCAAGGTACTTGGCCATTGAGTAGATTACGGGAAGTCATAGTTTTCCTGAAAAATCCACCAGCCCGCCTGGTGGGATCGCTGAGGAGTGCTGAGTTTAGGCTTTTGTTTACCCAATAACAACCCTTCTGTTTACTCAGTAAGAATCCTGCCTGGTTTGTGCTCAGGCTGAACTCTCAGGACAATGTCAGCAGCTCTGCCATTTTGGAGGTCTGCTTTGGACCCAACAGTTCTGTTGCTCTGACTGCTTTGGTTGCACATGAGCTGCTGAATTTAGAAATGCCTGAGTTGTTTGCAAACTCTCTAGGAGAGATGAGCCATGAAGCAAGTCCTTCTAAATTGCTTATCAGTGGATCCCTGCCACCTACCATGTGCTGGCTAGTTTTATGTAAACTTGACACAAGTTAGAGTCATCTGCAAAGAGGAGGCCTCAGTTGAGAAAATGCTTCCACAAGATCTGGGTGTAGAGCATTTTCTTAATTAGTGATTGATGGGGGAGGGCCCAAACCACTGTGAGTTGGTACCATCCCTGGACTGCTAGTTCTAGCTTCTATAAAAAAGCAGGTCAAGCAAGCCATGATGAGCAGGCCAGTAACCGCACCCTCCATGGCCTGGGCATCAGACCCAATCTCCAGGTTCCGTCCTTGTTTGAGTTTCTGCCCTGATTTTCTTCAATGATGGACTATGTGGAAGTGTAAGTCAAATAAATCATTTCCTCCCAAACTTGCTTTTGCTCATGGTGTTTTCATCACAGCCATCGTAACCTTAACTAAGACAAAAATTGGTACCAGGATAATGGGGTGTTGCTGTGACAGACATGACTATGTTGTCTTGGGAAGGATTGTGGAAGGACTTTGTGTCTTTGGGCTGGAAAAGCCGTAGAGTGTTTAAAGCTTGGTGAGCTGAGCTGCAGAAGTGCAGAAGCTAGGAATTTTAAGAGAAATACAGAAGATGGAGGCCTGGCTTATGAAGTTCCAGAGAGTCACTCAAAGACTTTAAGGGAGCTAACACATATTTTGAGTTGAGAATCTGTGGTTCTGGTTAGCTAGGGCTGAATAATTGGCTGTGGTCAACAAGATGCCAGAACAACCGATGCGAAACCTTAGCTTTGCTGGGATAATTGATGCTGGTCAACTGGAGCTGAGAAACTGGCTGTGATTAAGAAGAGACCAGCACCACTGAGATAAAATCTTCTGGGAAGTATTTCTTGAGAGTCATCATGCAGAAGTTGTGTTCCAGAGGTGGTCATGATTGTACCTTGTGCTGACAGCCAAACTTGGTAGTGTCAGAGTCACCCGGGAGTGTGGAAGGAATGAAGGGATGGTGGGGAGCAGCTGACGCTTAGGCACTGTGAGAGTCCAGGAGAGGCCACTGGTGAAGGTGCAGGCAGTGTAGCAATTGAAAGCCCAGGATTGAAGGGGTCGTGCCCAGAAGCTGAAGTTGGCACCATGATGAGAGCCCAGGAGTGGCTATTGATGAAAGTGCAACCCAGTTTTGCAGCAGGAGATTCCAGAATTTTGGAGATGCCAGAACAATGGGATGACCGCCAAGGCCAGCAGCAGGGGTGGGATGGAGTCAGTCAGCTTAGAAGACAAGCCGTGTGTGCTAAGGATGGTTATCCAAGACCTCTGGAGGACTGTGCCCTGGTTTTTCCCTTTCCAATAAAGAAAAAGGCCTTTAAGTCAACAAAGATACAAATGCTTAAACAGGCAAATCATAATTAAATTAAAATTGCTAGCAAGTGTAAGAAATAGTCAAGCCAGGTTGTGGTGGCACACATCTTTAATCCCAGTGCTCAGGAAGCAGAGACTGGAGGGTTTCTGTGAGTTCCCAGACAGCCAAGGCTACACAGAAAAACCCAGTCTCAAAAAAAGGGGGGGGAGGGGAGAAAAGAAAAAAGAAATAAGGAAAAAAGGAAATATTCAGAATTATTAGCAAATAGATGCAAATTAAAGCATTTCTTTTTCAAATAGGCAGAATCTAGAAGAATAAATTGGCCATTGTTGCAGCTTGGTGCTGTGTAATACTTTCATACACAGTTAGTAGAGTATATGTTACAGAAATTCTGGACAATCATTGGCTGTATGAATTAAGAACTTCAAAAACCTTAAAATTTTTTTCTTAGATATTCTACTCTATAATTAGAATCCTAAGATTTATGTTTGTGAATTTTTACATTATGGTGCTATTTATAAAAAATGTAATAATATAATTTGACTACAGTGAAATGAATTATGACCCATCAATGGGCCATTATAAATGAATGCCGGCTTTAAAAATAACTTCTGTATAAGGGCTGGAAATAGGCACACCTGTAATCTCAGCACTCAGGATGTGGAGGCAGGTGGATCGCTGTAAATTCAAGGCCAACCTGGTCTGCATTCTGAGTTCTAGGACAGCCAGGGCTCTATCTCATAAAAACAACAAGAGCAGCAAAATCCACTTCTGTAGCGGTTTCACTTTTAGGTGCCTAAGAAGAAAGCATAGGCAAGGGTGTGTTTCACACAGGCGTACCTCTGGGCAGAACCAGGCAGAACCTTATGGTTCCAGGAGCAAATGTACAATGATGCACTTTATGTATTTAGGAATTTCAGCTGTGAAAAATTTAATGGATGAATTATGACAGTCAGAAGAAGCAAGACATTTGGCCCATTGCTTTTAACCCTTGCCATTGAAGCTCTGAAAGATAATTGTGAGGAAAAAAATTTTTTTTTTCCTTTAAAGGTAGCTAGTCTGCCAAGGGCCAATATTCCATAAATTTCTCCAACCTTGTAAAATTTTTACTCTCCACTACCTGGTAAAACATCATTTACACAAAGACTGGATGGAACTCAGAACCTGACGGACTGAAGTGGCCAGCTTCATCCCCTCTTTTCTTTATTCCATTGTGCCAATTTTTCTTTTTTTAAAAATTATTCTTTTATTATTTTATGCATGGGGATGTTTTGCCTGCGTGTATGTCTGCACAGCACCTGTGTGCCTGGTGCCTGAGGAGGCCAGAAGACGGCATTGTATCACCTGGAACTTAAGCTACAGATGTTTGCAGCTTGCCATGTGGATGCTGGGAACTGAACCGAGGTCCTCTACAAGAAAAGTCAGCCATCTTAACTGCTGAGCCATCTCTCTAGCTCCTTGCACTGATTCTTTTAAAGTCAACCAATTGTGAAAGATTGTGAGGTTGGACCCCAGCCAGTTCCAGGGTGGGGGAGGGCAACTGCATTAGAATAAAAACCAAGTGAACTTGTTCTGGTGTGATAGCTAGTTCCAGCTATGTCTTGCTGCGGCCTTTTCACAGAAAGAAATTGCTTTGCTGTGGTGTTTTCAGTGAGAATGGTCCCCATAGGTTCATATACTTGAATGCTTGACCATCAGGGAGTGGAACTGTTTGAAAGGATTGGGGATGTGGCCTTGTTGAAGTAGGCATGGCATTTCTGGAGGAAGTGAGTCACTGGGGGTAGGCTTTGAGGTTTCAAAAGCACATGTTAGGCCCAGTCTTTCTCTCTCTCTCTCTCTGTTTGTAGATCAGGATGTAGCTCTTGTCGATTGCTCTAACACCATACATACCTGCCCCCATGCTCCCCACCATGATGATAATAGACTAAGCCTTTGAAACTGTAAGCCAGCCCCCAGTTAAATGCTTTATTTTATAAGAATTGCCGTGGTCACGGCGTCTCTTCACAACAGTGGAACAGTGACCGAGGCACTTGGCTAGCTACTTCTGCTTCGTTGTGCGTTCCTTGTATCACACTGAGATTTTCTTTGTGTCTAACATACCAAACACCCACTGGATGTTTGGAATTTGCTTTTGACTATTGTTCTGCAATAGTCAAAACTTCAAGCAGTTCGTAACTACAGATGGAATGATTTAAAACTTAACAACTGGGTACGGTGAGATAGCTCAGTGGGTAAAGGCTTTGCCTTTGCTTGCTGAGAAGAGACCACCACTCCAGCTGAAGCGTCTGCACAAGGCAAACCTGACTGTTGGTCAACGGGGGTGTTCAGAAGGGAAGATTAGTCATGCATTGACAGAAAGTACACTGGGTTTTTAGTTTAACTCAATTGGTGACTGTGTCTTTTCCCATTGGCAGGGGTTTGACCTTGCAATCATATGGGACCGGCTGGTCTGAAAAGTTGGTTCACAGGAAATGAAAGAGGAAGGGGAAAAGGGACCATTGCTACAAGGAGAAAAGCGTCAGTGTTCCAGACCATCAAATTCCTGGAATGCAGCAGAGGCCTTTGTGCAAACATTGGCATAGAAGCTTTACAATGTGGGAGAGACAAGAAGATTTAAATTCCTTGTCCTAAACACAGGTTTTACAGTACTTGTTAGGGAAGACTCATATTTAATATTTCTTACACCACCAAACATGATGACCTGAGTTTGATCCCCAAGACCCACAATCTGTAAGGAGAGAACAGACTCCCAAAAGTTGTCCTGTTTATCTCCATAGGCATGCCAAAGCAATGCATACATGCTCATTCTCTCTCTCTCTCTCTCTCTCACACACACACACACACACAAAATCAGTAAATGTAAAAAAAAAAAGTTGCAATTGGATTAGCAATCTAAGAGAATGACCATAGACAATAGCATTGTTTTCTTAAGATTTGCTAAGTCAGAGATAGCACAACTGTCTTAGAGTCTGGCTGAAAGATTCTGATCCCCTGATCCACTCAGAGCAGCGTGCCTGTGGCCTGGGATTTATGGTCCTTCTGTTGCTCTCCTGATATCCACCATCTGGACACCACCAGAGAAGCCAGGTGCAGAGCACATGATCGCAACTAGGACAAAGGGCCTTTCAAGAAAATTGACTTTAAAGTGACTAAAACTGTGATGACCAGATTGAGTGGTAGGGAGCAGGGCGGTGGTGGCAGCGGCAGCGGTAGCGGTAGTGATGTTTGTCTCTCTCCCTCTCTCTCTGTGTATGTATGTGTGTGTCTGTGTGCATGCACATGTCTACTCCCACGCATGGGAATGTCATCATGCATTGTGTCAGAACGGTTTGATTCTGATTCTAAAAATGCTTCATGAAGGTTCATATGTTTAAGGCTTGGCTGCCAGCTGCAAGTTTTTTTTTTTTTTGACAAATCAATGAACCATACACATGCTGATTTAATCAATAGATTAATCCATGGAATTCTTATTGAATGAATTATTAAGTGGGCCCTAGTAGGAAGTAGACTGCCAGTGGAATGCTCTCAATGGATGCATTTTTGTCCAGTCCCTTGTCCCTGTGCATCCTGTCTGCCATGAGGGGGGCCACTCTGTTCTACCATGTTTCCCACCACATTGTGCCTCACTATGCATAGGCCCAACAGCAATGAGTCACATGACCACACGCTGAAGCATCTCAATACATAAGCCCAAATAAGCTTTCTTCCCTTAAGGCATTTTACTCAGATATTTTGACACAGTGACAGAAAGTGACTAATACAGACCCGGCAGAAATATTACAACAAAGAAAATCATTAAATCAATAATTTTATATGGATATAAGAATTACTGAGTAAACCAAGGTATAGCTACAAAATTTATAGGGGAAAGGATAGATATTCAAGGAAGGGGAAATAAAATACAGGGATATCTAAAGGGATAAAGGGGAAACTAGAATAGGAGGGATGAAGGGGCAAGGCTGGGAAGGCAGGGGTAGGAGGGATATGGCAAAGGCAGCTAACTGTAAACACCTTTGAAAAAGTCACCTGTAAACCTAGTGCTGTAGAAACGTCCTAAGGTATATATGCATATACAAGGTGTCTAAGTGGAGCTAGCATATCACTGCAGGGGGACCCATACCTCAACTGGGCATCATTTGCTACCTCATAAAACCCCCAGCACCAGGAATGAGTTACATCTTTTCAAATTAGTGGCCAAAGGGATCCCATACACCCCACAAACATTATAAGCTATTGTTAATGCTATTGGTTATCCTCCACAACTCGACAGTAAGACCCTATTGCTGAAGAAGATACATACTTACAGAGTACCGAGGAATTGAGCTGGTATTTAACTGGGAACTTCAGTCCTGACAGCTAGTGCTCATGTATCAACCCTTGATGCTGTTCTTAAAGTTTGCACTTGAGAAGTCTACTGCTATTTCTTGCTTAGGTCTTAAAATCCCCTAAGCAAGGATTTCCATGTGTACGCCAATTCTGGTTACGGGGCTGTAGGAACCAAGCAGGGAGAAAATGATTGGAAATATTTGATACATTTTTATTTTAATGGGCCACATGAATAACAATGAAATGCTAGCTATACACATTGTCTAAGCAAGATCATTCTCTTGCACGTATACTTTATTCATCACTATTTTCCTTATCCTGCATTTACATGCTAAAACAAACTATTTTCTTTCTCCGGGATTATCCTAATGAAAGAGTTTATTCAGCGACGGGAATAGAAATGCGGACTGTGTGGTAGTAAACACAAGTTACATTCTAGCCCCTTGCAGAGAGGACAGTAAAGCAGAATCCCACATTTTCATAAGCCTTTAGTTTATGCTCATATCTTGTGCTGTTTACTGTCTTCCAAACACCAGCCTCCGCATGGCACCCGGCATTTTCTGCGAGATCAACTATCATTGAATAAGTCAGCCAGTGAATGGGGTTCAGAAACCTGGACGCACTGACATTTGTCCTTTTATTTTTGATTATTATGTTGCAGGCTTCCATTTATTCTTACACACTGGTAAACATGGAAAACAGCTTCAAATTTGGATGAAGCCAGACCTTCTTCGCTTCTTAAGATCGTTTACTTGTTTTCCTTGTTTAGCAGATTGTTCAAAAGTGCTTGTTAGAGGGTGGCTTTATTAGGCAAAGTGACTCAAAATGAAGAAGCCTCTCACTCAGTTCCGGGTACCTTTTTTTTTTTTTTTTTTTAAGTCTGACCCAAACGGAAGTGAGTGTGAGGTGAATCTCAATCTCAGGAACTTGAAGTAGAACAGAGATGAAACCCGAAGCAGGAAGCAAAATAGTATCAAGCTATTGGATGGAAACACATTTGTGTCATGTGAGTAGACATGACAGAAACAGCTTTTCTTAAATTATTTGTGGCAATTGTGGTCACATTCATTTTAGTCTTGCCGGAATTTTTCAAGACACCAAAAGGTAAGTAAATCATCACAATTGAGCTCTCCTTTCTTACTTTAGAGCAATGGTGACAGACAAGATCTTTTTGGGTGTACGCTGCGTGAGCTGAAGTTCAGTGTCTGAAATACCTTTAAGTAAAATTAGACCCCAATTTTAGTTGCCTGTTGTCTTGCACAGTGACCTTAAGACTTAGTTATGGTTACAATAGAAAATGAAAAGAAATATTTAAGATCTGTAGGATACAGGGCTTAAGATAATACCGTTACATGAGTTTATTCTTTGAAACTGTTTCCTTCTTTGGAATAGTCATATGTCTGTTTTAACCTTCTGGAAATATTTACCAAGGAAAATGACACTTATTCATTTTTAAATGATCGAATTCATCTGATCACAAGTTGATGCAATTAATTTAATGGTAATTTTGAAAAATAGTAGTAATTTTAGAATTTTTAATATACAATAAAAAGCAGATCGGTACAAATAGAAGCAGTTTCGTGTGTGTTTGTGAGCAGTGGGAACGGGGCAGCTCTGAGAGCCCTTTAAACAACTCTTGCACGACTGCTGAAACTTCAGGATACAGAAGCAAAGACCAGGGGATTTAAACTATTTATGTGTCATTAAAAGATTGGAAAGCACGCTATTGTGGATGCTTAAGTGATAATTGTGCTCTTTAGCATTTAATAAGAAAAAGAAAAAAGAAAACGTTCTATAACTAAATAAAAATCTATAACTTTACTAAAACTAGAGAAAAACTTATATTTGATAGCTTGCTGCAATGAATATTTATTATTGCATATATGCAAAGCTAAGTATTCAGATAAAAATACTTTTGCTAATTATATTTGATGACATACTGCAATGATAATTTAATGTTGCATATTAAATGATGCTAAGTAGCCAGATAAAAATATTTTTGCTAAATAAACACTGTAACTGCAATTTTAAGAATGATTGAATTTAGAATTTTTTCTTTTGGTTTGGCTTTTTTATATTGCCCAGATTAAGCAAGCATAGTGTATATTTTTGATGCTTATTTTCATTGGCTGAAAATGTATCCTAAAGAAAACACAATAAAGAAAACCTGTTTTTAAGATATTTTGGGCGGAGAGTAAAAACACGTTTAGTAGTTATCTAAGCCAGGCCTTCTCTGTGTTTATATACCTATTACTTTGAAAAATGAGTTTGAATCTAATGAAAATTGGGAAATTGGCACACACTGTCTGCTCAGTTGGAGTTCTCTGTGAGAGGCGGTAACTCTAGGAGCTTACCACCGGCTGTGTGGAGGACAGAGGAGGTGTGCTTTTGACTTTCAGTTTGTGTTAGAGTGTGACAGCAAAATCCAGCACAGAGCAAAGAAAGTCAGAGAGCAACATGTGTGTTGGGGTAGGGGGCTAAGGGAGCCATGGAGTGGAGCACTAGGGTGCCTTTGAATTTGTAAACAGAAGGAAGAGTTTTTGCAGAATCCATGTCTGCTGAACTTCCTGGGCCTGACAGTGTCTGTTCTCCATGTAGACATGTGTCACTTACGATGTGTGTTCTCTCTGCTGCCGCTGTTGCTTTTGCTGCCTTCCCAAACTGGAAAGAGCTAACTTCTGTTTCCTGGTCTTAGGATGGTGAAACTGTTTAGATATTTTGTTCCCTTATTTGTATCCTTGTTGCGGAACAGCAAACAAAAATGTTTGCAAACCATTGTCTTCTGATGTCCTTCAGTGGTGGAAGCAATCTTGCTTAAACCCACCACAAACAAAATGCTGGTTATTGGGAAAACTGTTTCACATGTGGGAAAGTGTAATAACTGTGTTTTATACTGGTCTGTGGGTTATTGGGATTATTGCTATAACCGCAACAGATGTATCCTTATATTGAGGAGATGTAAATGTAATTATTTTGTTCCTTAATTTTGTTTTGTGTTGTTTTGTTTGGGACAAACAGTCTTGGCTGTCCTGGAACTTGCTATGTAGACAAGACTGGTCTCAAACTCAGAGAGATCTGGCTGTGTCTGACTCCCAAGTGCTGGGATTAAAGGTGTACACCACTACCCCTGACATTGATATTAGTTTTTAATACCAATATGAGTTATCTTATGAAATGAATTGAATGGTCAATCAGTGCATATCATAAAGAATTTGGTACAATTGTTTAGGTGATGAAGTGAGATTATTCTTAAAGAAGAAAAATGAATTTTGGGCTTCTCAAGGCTAATCTTAGCCTGTTAGGTACTTGTGTACTTTCTTCATATTTTATTACTCTATTCACTTTAATTTCTATAATAAATATAACAAAAGGATTTAACTTATAAGTTGCTCACTGGTACCCTGTCTTTACCATGAACTCAGAAGGAATCTCAATGTGGAACAGTGCATACGAGGTTTAATATATTTGATTTCAAGACAATAACTCTCTAAAGCTCCAAGTTGGAAATATAGCACCATATCTGATCATATGTTATCAAAAATGCATCCAAGTATTGGAATAATTTCTAGTAGGAATCTTCAGTTATTACAGTTACATAGTGTTGGTTATTTGGTTTACTTTTAAGAATGAGAGCTTCTTAAATATTGCTTGCCACTTAACAGGTTGCGTTGGCAGGATAACCTGTTCTCAAGCAATGTTCTGAAACCCCTAGTTAGTTTAAAAGGCAGCCAGCACACAGCAGTTGATGACCAGTTTGATCCTCTTAAACTGTGTGTACAGAATGGAAATGCAGTTAGGGAAGGGAATATTTTGATTCCGTTTCTTACAACTGAGGAAACAAGTTTGTTCCCAACTACATCATCACCGATCTGCTTTGGTTGGATGTAACATTTAAGAGAGAGTCTGGGGGAGAAGACTGGAGAGCTGGCTCAATGCTTAAAAGCATAAGTCCTCCAGAGGACCTGGGTTCAATTCTCAGCACCCACATAGCAGTCTGTAACTCCAGTCCCAGCAGATCCAACGCCATCTTCTTCTGGATTCCATAGCCACCAGGCATACACATGGTACACAAACATATACACATATAAAATTTGAAAGGGACACTTGATTAAACCTTAAGTTGACCCCAATGATCTTTAATTGATTCTTGCACTTAGCCACAGTGTCTCCTATGCTGGGAAGGTGAGGCTACCTAAAGGAAAGGCAGACTCCTAAGAAGTCTTCATTCATGAAGAGAACCAGTTGTCAAGCAATTAAGTACAACCCCATAAAGAGTAAAACGGGTTGTAAAAGGGTGTTATGGGAACTTTCACGTTGTTTCCAGGCCTATGCTGAGAAGAGGTTTCTTCTGTTTCCAGCTGCCAAGAAAAATAATAACTTGGCAGAGTTCAAATAATCCTCCACTATTCTTCGTGCCTGCAGAAGCGCTTTCAAAGAGAAGTCATGATTCTTATTGATTTTCAAATAAAATGCTCTCATATCAGTATCGCAAAGCTTTATAAGGGCTGATGCAGCGGGGCACAGCAGAGATTTGCAGAAAACAGGACAAGAACAGTGCAGATGAAGACTCTGCCTAACTTCATCTAGCTGTTTCAGGTCGCTTACTTTGATGAGTCAAACCTGCATAAAAAGTTCATTTTCTCTTCCGTGTTACACTTTCTGGTGGAAATGGTAATATAATGAACAGTAAAACTGAGGATAAAGGACAGGACAAACCCTCAAGTCCATAGCATGTCTTCGCTATATTTATGTCTCTATTATTAAAGGCAGTGTGTGGAGGGGACTGCAATGGATGAAAATGTCACCCTTGCTCTCAAACTGGGAACTTTATTTTCTTCTTATTGACTTCTTCATAAAAATTGAATCAGTTATCCCCAGGAAGGTGTAGGATCTATGCCTGTCTAAATTTTGAGCTGGCAGAGGCCTCATTGTGTTGCCCAGGATACTCTCAAATTCTTAGGCGCAAGTAATTCTCCCACTTAAGCCTCCCAAGTGTTGAGACAACAGGTGTTCACTAATGCATCTGGCTCATAATTTAAAGTGTGTGTGTGTGTGTGTGTGTGTGTGTGTGTGTGTGTGTGTGTGTGGGCGCGTGTGTGCGCGTGTGTGTATAGTGTCTGTGGAGGCAAGAGCTCAATGCCAGACATCTCCTCTACTGCTCTCTACCGTAACTATTTCAGACAGGGCCTGTCACTGAACCCAAGCTTATGAATTGACTTGACTGATTTTTCTAGTAATCTCCAGGGATACTGTTTCCAGCCTCCAACCCTAGGGTTACAGATGGGTACCACCATGCCTGGTTTTTATAAGTGTGCTGGGTACCCAAAGTCAGGTCCTCATGCTTATGTTGAAAGCACTTTAATGACCAACTCATTTCCCTAGACCTTTGGCTCAAAATTTGTAAACATTTTAACAAATGAGTGCATTTACATACATCAGGTACTGGGCTAAATATTTTTACATATAACTCATTTCTAACTGATTCAATATTTCAACTCAATGACTGGGAATGTAGTTCAGTGGTAGAACATGTGTCTGGCATGTATGAGGCTCTAGGTTTGATCTTCATTATGCATGAGTGCACACACACCCACACAGACGCAGACACACACACACCACAGTCATGGTGAAGCATTACTCTCAAGATACACTAGTCTGAGAATCTCCATAAAAAAGGACAAAGACCAGATGGAGAAGTTGGTTTTGTTTTGGCATTGCTGGACTTTCTGCATCCCTGTGGTTTAAGGTGCTACAAGATGGCATACTACTGTTCTACATTTTCGGCAACGTGCTAACAAACGTGCCGAAGTCAGTTTCCGTCATTTCTGAAAACTTGGCTTTATTGGCTGAGCTGCGAAGTTGTGACACCAGCGGCCTTTGCCTGGAATGCTTCTAGCTGTCTGTCTCCCTGGGCATTGGGGGGCGGAGTGGCAAACACCTATTTCTGTTGTTTTTGTAGAAAATCATGACATTTCCTATAAAAATGATTTTTATTCATACATATAACTACTATACTGTGCTTATATCTCTTTTCACTCCCCTGTCCACTGTTCTTGTCCTTCCCTCTTAATGTCACCTGTTCCTCTCATTCACCCTTTAGTCCTCTGTGTGCCCCATCACGTAGTCTCCTTGTATCTTCATAGTATACATATTAGGATCTAGAGTCTCTATGATAGAGACAAATGTGGTATTCTGAACATCTGTTATTTTGCTCAGCATTATTTCTTTTTTAATTAATAAAATGTTTTAATTTTATGTGCTTTTCACATCATGTATCTTGATCCCATTCATTCCCTCACCCTTCCACATCTGCCCTCCGCCCCTGTACCGCCTCCATTGAATAAAAAAAATTTCAAGAGAAAAAAATGAAGAAAATAAAGGAGAAAAATTTAAAAAGGTTGGGGGAATGAATTAAATATCTTGTCATGGAAGCTGTAGTGAGACTCAATAAATCATGCTGTATACTCCTTGGTACATACAGCTGTCCTTACAAGTGTTCATTGCAAAGAGCCATTGGTCTGATCCGAGGCCCCTGGATTCCACTACATGTTCAATGCTGGCCACCCCCAGAACTCTTCTGGGACATCCTGCCGGTGCCCTGTGTTGTGGAGATCCAGCAGCTTTGGGTCTGTGGGTCAGGTTCCTTCACATGGTCCAGCAGATCGTAGATGGGATGGATGTTGGGTTAGGCTAAGTCATAACTCTGGGTCTGGGCCTGGACAGTTGTAAAGTTGGCCCACCAGATGGAAAATGGGAGCTGTCCCATGCTCACTGTTTCTGGAATGGCTTACCCACACCTCCACTAACAGGATTGGATCTGTTGTTGTGTTGCCCTGGCGGGATGCAGGGTCTGCTCTTCCGAGTATTGCAACTGGTGATCAGGGCTAACTCTCCCACTCTTATTACCACAGGGTCAGCTCTCCCACCTACCCTAGGCATTGGTGGGCAGGCAGGGAGGGCTTCTCTCCCCCACCCATGCCACCACAAGACAGATGAGAAATGGGGGCAACTCTCCCATGCTCACAACTTCGGGGCTGGCTCACCCGCCCCTGTGCCAACAGGGTTGGCTCTATTGTGCTGCTGGAGAGGTGTGGAGCCCCTCTTCTGAGTGTTGCAGCTGCTGGGGGTTAGGGATAGCCCACTCTTATGACTGCAGGGGCATCTCTCTCCTACCTGCCCCAGACGTTGATGGTTGGGGGAGTACCTTTGCCTCACCCTTTAGGCCATAAGACAGATGAGAAATGGGGGCCACTTTCCCATGCTCACAACTTCAGGGTTGTCTCAACCACACCTGCTTTAACAGGGTTGATTCTACTGTGCCTCTCTGTTGAGGTGCAGGGTCTGATCTCCTGAGTATTGCAGCTCGTGGGGGTCAGGAACAATTCTTCTGCTCTTATGACCCCAAGGCCAGCTCTCCCACCGTCCTGAGGCGTTGACTGGGGGAGGGGAGTAACATGATTTCTAATTCCATCCATTTCAAAGATTTCAAGGGAATGATATGATTTCATTATTCTTTACAGCTTAAGAGACTTCTGTTGTGTGTACAAATCACATATTCTTTGCTCATTTTTTTCTGGTGAGGAGTATCTTGACTGGATATTATGATTAATGCATCAATAAATAGATGCACAAATGTCTTCATTGGTATGCTGATTCATTCATTCAGGTTTATCTCCAGATCTGGTATAGATGGGTCATATGGTAGTTCTATTTTTAAAGAGTCTTTTTTCCTTTCTTCTTCTTCTTCTTCTTCTTCTTCTTCTTCTTCTTCTTCTTCTTCTTCTTCTTCTTCTTCTTCTTCTTCTTCTTCTTCTTCTTCCTCCTCCTCCTCCTCCTCCTCCTCCTCCTCTTTCTTCTCCTTCTCCTCCTCCTCCTCCGTCGTCGTTGTCTTCGTCTTCTCTCTTTCCTTTTTTTCTTTTTCTTTTCCGTGTGTGTTGATGGTAGTGGGACATGTGTACCATGATGCCCATGCAGAGGTCAGAGGACAGCTTTGTGAGTCAGTCCTCACCTTCTACCTTGTGTGAGGTTGTTTCGTTTTGTTTTGTTGATACACTGCTTCCTCCAGAGTAGCTGGCCCATGAAAAGAAGGAGAATTCTGGCTCTACCTCCTATATTGCCAGGAATGCTGGGATTACAGACGAATGCCAACATGGCTGGCTTTTACATGGGTTCTGGGAGTCTGGATTGAGTAACAATCAATCAGTCTTGTTTGGTAAACACTTTCACCTACTGAGTTGTCTCCCTAGCTCTGTTTTTAGTTTCTTGAGAAATTGCCATACAAATTTCCAAAGTGGCTGCATCAGTTTACACTCCTATGAGCTGTGCATAAGGACACCCCTGATTACATCCTCTCTAGTGTTTGTTACCTTTGTTCTCTTGATGGTGGGCAAGCCATTGTGGCTGTGCTGAGGTAGAACCTCAACATGGCTTCATCTGTGTTTCCTGATGACTGAGGATGCTGAACACAAGGATTTATTGGTCATTTGATACTATTCTCTTTGGAGCTCTTTGTCCAGTATATTTACTTGTTTATTGATTGGATTTTCATGTGTGTGTTTAGAGTTCTTTATAGATTCTATATGTTTATTCTCATGTCAGATGTATAGTTGACAATGACTTTTTTCTATATTGTAGACTGTGTTCATTCTTCTGTGCAGAAGCTTTTTAGCTTCATGAAATCAGGATGCCAGTGTGGCTGGGTTCAAGTAAGCACCCTCTTTTGAGTTACAGACTGTCTATTTCTCCCATATTTTTATGGGTCAGAAAGGGAGCAAGTTATCTCTCTGGCCTGGTTTTTTTTTTGTAGTTATAAATTGATTGGCCCGTTAGCTCAGGCTTCTTATTAACTCTTATAACTTTTATTAGCCCATTATTCTTGTCTATGTTAGCCATTTGGCTTGATACCTTTCTCAGCGAGGCAGTCACATCTTGCTTGTTCTGCGGCTGGGTAAAGGACTCTCTGACCTGTTTTTACAGGGCACAAATCCTACTCCAGAATTCTACCTTCATGAATTAATTACCCCCACAGACTCCACCTCTAATTATCATCATATTGGGATCAGAGTTCAGCATATGGGCTTTAAGGGGATACAAACAGCACATAGTATTGTGTTTATTTAATTTTATAAGATGGTGCTGAATATTTTCCTGAAATGATTATGTCAGCAATCATCCAGTAGCAAACATATTATTTACTGGGCGTTCACTGAGTATCCTGAAGCTACATGTAGAACGCATATACTCTGATGCAATCCATATGTTTCTTACAAAGTTTACTGACAATTTGCTAACTGAAAAATAACTAAAGCATTAGGGAAATAAGACTCAACCTAGAGTAGTTATCTGGCAAGCAATGAAGAAAATGTCTGGCTTGGGGAATTTTTTTTTTTGTCTCCACTTTAGATGAAGTAAGAAGAAACAACCTTATTGAGAGTTTATACATAGCTGGCCATACTATGGATATTGAGGTTCATTATGCGTGAGGCTTACATCCAATGCAAGGAGTGAACTGAAAGTCTTTTGAATCAATGGCGCCATTAGACACCCAGAAGATGCAAATACCAGTGTTCTGTGGAGAAAAAAGAAATCCTCAAACCAGTCTTCATATAACTCCCAAATAAAATATCAAAGCAAGTGAGATATTCACCAAAAAAAAAAATCATAGAGCACATGAAGACTCAACAACTGAGAATCAACAGAAACAACAGACAACAGAATCAGATCTTCAAAGAATGGGAATATTAGAATTAAAAGATACAGCATAAAATAAGTACTTAGTTGTTTCAGTAGATAAGAGAAGCCATCAAAATATGAATACTAGAAGAATACACTTGGGGGCTGGAGAGATGGCTCAGTGGTTAAGTGCACTGGCTGCTCTTCCAGAGGACCTGAGTTCAGTTCCCAGTAACCTCATGGCAGCTCACAACCATCTATAATGAGATCTGGTACCCTCCAACAAATAAATCTTAAAAAGAAGAAGAAGAACACATTTGGACCTTTATCCCACACTGTAGGCAGAGGCTGCTCTTTTGTTTCCTGGTTGCCCAGACCCGAAAAAAATCACACAGAAACTGTATTAATTAAAACACTGCTTGGTCTACTAGCTTATGCGTATTTCTAGCTAGCTCTTACATCTTAAATTAACCCATCCTATTATTCTGTGTATTGCCACAAAGTAGTGGCATGCTGGGTAAAGTTCCAGTGTCCTTCTCCTTCAGCAGCTATATGGCATCTCGTTGACTCCACCTTCTTTTCTCTATCTGCTTGGAATTCCTGCCTTACTCTATTCTGCCTTGTTGTTAGGCCAAAGCAGCTTTATTCATTAACCAATGGTTCACAGCATACAGAGGGGAATCCCACAACACCACATCACATAGTAACCAACTCAAAACAGATTAAAAACATTGTAAAAACAACAACAACAAAAAAATTGTAAGACCCAAGACTGTCAAACTGTTAGAAGAAATGATTCTTGATTTGTTCCATCCCTGTTATGACTTTTAGAATGTCCTCAAAAGCACAGAGAACAAAGATTTTAAGATAGGCAAGTGGAGTTGCATCAAACTAAAAAAAAAAAAAACTAACCAGTTAATCAACACAGCTAGGGACAAGAAAACACATTTGTTAGATACAGTGACAGTTGTATTCACCAATATAACTATCACATTGTAACCACAATTAAGACATAACTTCCCATCTCTCCAAAGAGTCCTGTGTTGCTCTATCCCATAAGAGCCCTTCCACCAACAACCATTATTGTGCATTTTTCTAAATCTCATAGGAACGGAATCACGTGGTGCACGGGCACTTGTGTGGCTCATTCGAGTTGGCGAGACACCATTGTGATTCACCCATGTCGTTACTTGTGGTTTCTTCTCTTTGCCACTGAGTGACATTCTATCATATGTCAGGAGTTGTTTTTAGATTCACCATTGGCTGGAAATGTGGATTGTTTTCAGTTCTTGGCTCTTAGAACATTCAAAAGCTACCATAAAACTCATGTGCAGGTGAAACAGAGGCGTCCGATCGTGTGGATATGTTTTTATTTGTGTGTGTAACTTCCTAGGAGTGAAATTTGGGGTCCATATGGTAAGTATATATTTAACTTAGGTGAAAATGAAAGTCAGTTCCCCAGCATAGTTGTGCTGTTTAGCATTCCTATCGGTAACGTGTGAAAGTCATACTTCATGGCAGCATTATTTTGAACAGCCGAAAATGGAAACAACCCAAATGCTCACTGTCAAAAAGATGGATGAATTATGCAATATATTCATTCATAAGACCAACAAATTAGCTACAGTTGTGTAAAACTAACATGACTGAAACATATTAAGGAAAGAATCAAATCACAGAAGAGTACATGGTGTAATGCTATACATTTGTATGCTTCCAAAATAAGCTATGGTGCAGGGGTAGTGAGAATGTTCTGGAGGCATTGACAGCAGCCTGTTTCTTAATTGGGGGATAGTAATACTAATATTTACTTATTTTCTTTCATTTTTTGAATAGGGTTTCTTTCTGTAGCCCTGACTGTCCTGGAACTCTCTCTGTAGACCAGGCTGGCCTTGAACTCAGAGCTCTGCCTGCTTCTGCCTCCTGAGTGCTGGGATTTAAGGAATGTGCCACCACTGATTGCACCACCACCTGCTTGGTGTTATTTTCTTTCTGAGAGCATCGTTCACGAAGGATCTTGTACAAATATGTGTGATTTGTTCTTACAGTAAAAGTTAAGGGAGGAAAATACAATCCTTTAGTGTTCTGGCTCACTTATCTTTGAAAAGGAGAAAATAATTGGCATGGATTTACCCTCTTACGTCATGTGTTTTCCTAACTCAGTTTAGTGTTCTGCATACTTCCTCAGAGAAGGTGCAGACTTGGTACTGAAGTAATTCTGGGATGCACTGGCATCTCTCAGAGTGGGCAAGCAGACATCTGACTCCAAGAATATTAATGGAATATTAATATTATAGTTAAGTTCACAAACCCTTGTTTATGGAGATGAGGATATAGCCCGCAAGATGACAAAGTGGTTAGGAAGAACCATTTATTTCTTAAAATTATACCAAGAAAGGCTGTGTCCTCTATTCCTTTTCTAGTAGAATTATTTAAAATTGAAGTTTAAAAACCTCATTAAAGAAAACCCCTGCTATCCAAATCTTCGATTCTAGAAAGCCTGGCTGGTTGCTTATTGAATAAGAAGACTGTAATATTGACAGCAAAAAATTTCTCACTCTCCTTTCCAGGTCATGTCATAGCAATATAAATTCAAGAAGCTGAAAATTTCATAAGATCAAAGTGCCAGGGAGCAAGATGGAAAGGTGGCAGGAAATATGTTTTTCATGTGTTTTAGTAATGTTGAGAAAACTGTAAATGAGAGCGTCCCATCAGTGGGTACGCTTCCGTCTTCCTCTGCTGACATTGCTACTGAAGGCAATATTATATTATAGTTACAAACTCGTTACAATTTTTATTATAAGTATATTACACATGATTAAATCTATTCAAATACAATTTGGTTCCTCCAAGTAAAAGGTTATTAACGACTCTGTTTTGAAATTTCTTCACAGTTGGAAATAAAATGTAAATTTTTAGAGAAATAGTTTTAACTGGAGAGGGCTAGGATGTGAGCATTTAATTTATTAAATCATGTTACAAATCACTAGCAATCAAGTGCTTATGGAATTACTATTAAAATATAAGCTTCACTAATTAAAAATGTCTTTAATATCAGTCACTAGTTTGGCTTCCTTGTAAGTCTGGCTAAGGTGCTGAACTGAAAGAAATCACTTTAAAAAGTGCAATAGTTGTTTCCTGGTGCTCCGTGTCACCTAGAAATCCTAAACTACATTTTAGAGAGAAGGTGAAGCCACCACAGCAAGGTGGGATTGGCGATGTCAGTTACTTCACATCAAAAATTAGCTGATGGTGTATGAACCACTGGAAGATGGGCTACCTGTTCCTTAATTGATCAT
Organism: Ondatra zibethicus; assembly: GCA_004026605.1. NCBI lineage: Eukaryota > Metazoa > Chordata > Mammalia > Rodentia > Cricetidae > Ondatra > Ondatra zibethicus. Next base: position 64,385 of record PVIU01008254.1, read on the forward strand.
CACTGTCAAATGATAATTCTCAATTACGCCATGAACTAGAATTTACTTATATTGATTAAATTGCAGATAAGCCCAACCCTAGGCAAAGGGTGCATCTAAGCTTATTTATTTATTTACCTTTATTTTGTGTATATTGATGTTTCGCCTGCACGTGTGTCCCTGGTGTCAGGATGTTGGATCCCCTGGAACCGAAACTACAGACAGCTGGGAGCTTCCATGTGGGTGCTCATTAGCTTGGCCTGTCCACATTTCAAAGTTTTTAATCTGGAACACCGGATTACATTCAAAATTTTGAAATTTTTACTTTATTTTATGTATATGGATATCTTGCCTTCATGTATGTATGTGTACCATGTGCTTGCCTGGTACCCAGCAAGGTCAGAAGAGGGTGTCAGGTTCCCTAGACCTGGAGTTACAGATGGTTGTGAGTCACCACATGGATGCCAAGAACTGAATTCAGGTCCTCTGGAAGAGCAGCCAGTTAGCTCTTTCATTGAGCTCTTAAGAGCTGAACCACCTCTCAAGACTCAAAGACCGGCATTTAAACAATTCACTGTGGTGAGAAAGTGTGTCCTAACAGAAGTATGTGACAGAGATGAACTGCTCACCCATGGCTGGGAGCAAAACATTCTAAACAACAGTTCTCAATCTGTGGGTCTCGACCCTTTTGTGGGTCCAACGACCCTTTCACAAGGGTCACCTAAGACCAACAGAAAACACAGATGTTTGCATTATGATTCATTTACAGCAGCAAAAGTACTGCTATGAAGTAGCAATGAAAATAATTTTATGGCTGGGGTCATTACGACATGAGGAACTCTATAAAAGGGTCACAGCATTAGGAAGGTTGAGAACCGGCTGTTTTAAAGACTTTCCGGTAGGACACATAATAGACAACAAGTGCTAATTGTTAGATCCTGCAAATGCTATCTTATAAGGATACAGGGTGCTTACAAATGTGATTAGCAACTTTGAAATGAGATATCGTTTTTTATTTTAATTTTTAATTATTTTTTTAATTTTTTATTGATTTTTATTGAGCTCTACATTTTTCTCTGTTCCTTTCCCTGTCTCTCCCCTCCCCCTTCAACCCTCACCCAAAGTCCCCATGCTCCCAATTTATTTAAGAGATGTTGTCTTTTTCTACTTTCTTTTTTTTCTTTTTCTACTTTCTACTTCCCATGTAGATTAAATCTATGTAAGTCTCTCTTAGTGTCCTCATTGTTGTCTAAATTCTCTGGGATTGTGGTTTGTAGGCTGGTTTTCTTTGCTTTATGTTAAAAAAACCACCTATGAGTGAGTCCATGTGATAATTGTCTTTCTGTGTCTGGGTTACCTCACTCAAAATAATGTTTTCTAGCTCCATCCATTTTCCTGAAAAAATCAAGATATCGTTATTTTGCTGTGTAGTACTCCGTTGTGTAAATGTACCACATTTTCCTTATCCATTCTTCAGTCAAGGGGCATTTAGGTTGTTTCCAGGTTCTGGCTATGATAAACAATGCTGCTATGAACATAGTTGAGCACATGTCCTTGTGGCACGATTGAGCATCCTTTGGATATATACACAAAAGTGGTATTGCTGGGTCTTGAGGAAGGTTGTTTCCTAATTTTCTGAGAAATCACCACACTGACATCCAAAGGGGCTGTACCAGCTTGCATTCCCACCAGCAATGGAGGAGTATTCCTTTTACCCCACAATCTCTCCAGCATAAGTTGTCATCAGTGTTTTTGATCTTGGCCATTCTTACAGGTATAAGATGGAATCTCAGAGTTGTTTTGATTTGCATTTCTCTGATGACTAAGGATGTTGAACATTTCCTTAAGTTCTTTCAGCCATTTTAGATTCCTCTGTTGAGAGTTCTTGTTTAGGTCTGTACTCCATTTTTTTTTAAATTGGATTATGTGTTCTTTTGGTGACCAATTTCTTGAGTTCTTTGTATATTTTGGAGATCAGACCTCTGTCTGATGTCGGGTTATTGAAGATTTTTTCCCATTCTGTAGGCTGTTGTTATGTCCTTTGCTTTACAGAAGCTTTTCAGTTTCAGGAGGTCCCATTTATTAATTGTTTGTCTCAGTGTCTCTGCTGCTGGGGTTCTATTTAGGAAGTGGTTCCCTGTGTCAATGCATTCAAGTGTACTTCCCACTTTCTCTTCTATAAGGTTCAGTGTGGCTGGCTTTATGTTGAGGTCTTTGATCCATTTGGACTTGAGTTTTATACATGGTGAATAGATATGGGTCTATTTTCATTCTTCTACATGTTGATATCCAGTTATGCCAGCACCACTTGTTAAATATGCTTTCTTTTTTCCATTTGATATTTTTTGCTTCTTTGTCGAAAATCAGGTGTTCGAAGATGTGTGGATTGATATCTGGGTCTTCTATTCGGTTCCATTGGTCCTCCTGTCTGTTCTTATGCCAATACCAGGCTGTTTTCAGTATTGTAGCTCTGTAGTAGAGTTTGAAGTCAGGGATTGTGATGCCTCCAGAAGTTCTTGTATTGTACAGGATTGTTTTGGCTATCCTGGGTTTTTTGCTTTTCCATATGAAGTTGAGTACTGTTCTTTCGAAGTCTCTGAAGAATTATGCTGGGATTTTGATGAGCATTGCGTTGAATCTGTAGATTGCCTTTGGTAAGATTGCCATTTTTACTATGTTAATTCTGCCTACTCAAGAGCATGGAAGATCTTTCTACTCTCTGGTGTCTTCTTCGATTTCTTTCTTCAAAGATTTAAAGTTCTTGTCATACAAGTCTTCCACTTGTTTGGTTAGAGTTACTCCGAGATATTTTATGTTATTTGTGGCTATTGTGAAGGGTGTTGATTCTCTGATTTCTTCCCCTTCTGATTTCTTTTATCATCTTTGTACAGGAGGGATACTGATTTTTTTTTTTTTTAGTTAATCTTGTATCCTGCTACATTGGTGAAAGTGTTTATGAGTTTTAGAAGTTCCTTGGTAGAATTTTTGGGATCACTTATGTAAACTATCATATCATCAGTAAACAGTGAGAGTTTGACTTCTTCTTTTCCAATTTGTATCCCCTTGATCTCCCTTTGGTGTCTATTGCTCTAGTTAGGACCTCAAGAATTCATATATTGAATAGATATGGAGAGAGTGGACAACCTTGTCTTGTTCCTGATTTCAGTGGGATCACTGGCAGTTTCTCTTCATTTAGTTTGATGTTGGCTGTTGGCTTGCTGTATATTGCCTTAATTATGTTTAGGTATGTTCCTTGTATCCCTGCTCTCTCTAAGACCTTTATCATGAAGGGATGTTGTATTTTGTCAAAAGCTTTTTCGGCATCTAATGAGATGGTCATGTGGTTTTTATTTTTCAGCTTGTTTATATGGTGGATTACATTGACAGATTTTCGTATGTTGAACCATCCCTGCATCTGTGGGATGAAGCTGACTTGATCATGGTGGATGATGGTTCTGATGTGTTCTTGTATTTGATTTGCCAGTATTTTATTCAGTATTTTTGCATCAGTGTTCATGAATGAGATTGGTCTGTAATTCGATATGAGATATCTTGAATCATGCATGTGGGCGTGATATTTAATCACAAATGTCCAGATAAGAAAGAGACTGTGATGGCTATTCTTCGTTGTCAAGTTGACTACATCTGAAATTAACCAAAAACCTAATCCAATGGGTATACCTATGAAGGATTTTTCTTGATTGAAAAAAAAATTAAGGGAAAATCCATCCTAAATCTGGACCTTCTGAGGTGGGAAGATCCCTCTTAAATTTGGACATACCCTTCGGTGGCCACCAATGAAAAGGACATGAGAGAAGGAAGCTTGTTCTCTTTGCCTGCTTGCTCCCATTCTTAGTGACAAATGTATTCCTTCACTGGCATTAGAGCCTACTTTTTGGGGATTCTGACATATACTGAAGAGCATCTGAGACATTCAGCCTTGTGGACTGAACAACTACTGGATTCTTGGACCCAATATTAAACATTGTTTGACTTGCTGGAGCACAGCTTGTGAGCCCCTCTAATAAATCCTATATGTATGTGTGTGTGATATACATACACATATATAGTCATTCTGTCAGTTCTGTCTATATGTATATATATCCTATCAGTTTGTATGTATGTATAGCCATTTTATCAGTGACACTCTATCAGTTCTGTTTTTTCTAGAAAACCCTGACTGACACAAAGCGTCAAAGGGAACTTTGACAGGGCTAGGAGAGAAGAAGGCAGGGATACAGAGAAGAAAGCACTGTGACTACAGAGACAGTGATGGGCCACAAGCCAGGGGATGCAGGTAGCTGCCATAAGCCAAGGCATGCAGGCAACTACTGGAAGTTAGAAGAGAACCAAGAAGAAAACTTCTAGATTCTTCAAAGCCTGTAGACTTCAGGATTTCTGACATTAACACTGAACTTCTGGCCTCCCAAACCAGGAGAGAGTTTTTCTTGTTTTTTTTGTTGGGGACCAGCTTCAACAAAAATACCACTTGCTAAGGTAGGGATGTGGGAATTAGGAATATAAGTAAAAAGTACGAAGATGCAGAAATAATAAAACAGGAAAACATAGAATAGTACCGGGAGGGAGTTCCAGTGAATACTGAACTTGCCTACGTTTAATTTTCAATTGCTTAAAAAACCCTGACCCTAAGAGGTAGGAGTAAGATTTAAAAAAAAAAATCTGCATTTACATGATACAAGGAAATGAACAGACCAGTTGAAGGTCGCGGGCTACATCCACAATCAAACATTCTGTTGCTAGGGCAAAACAAGTCACACTCATACCCTAGATCAAAACATTCTATAGGCAAACCACTCCCTGGATGGAATCCAATGTTATCTCCTTAAGGGAACTGGACACTTAGTAGGATCCTTAGACTTTTCCTGAAATTCAAGGTCTGGATATTAGCCACATCTGTTGACAATAACCTTGAGAGAGCAAAACTCTCTGCTCTAAATCTGGGTGGGACCTTTGTTTGAGGTAGAAACACAATAACCTTGAAGGAATAGAGAGGTAAGTTCCAACTCTCTGACTTTTGGTCAAGGCGGAAATAGGCTCACATTTTTGGGCCTCCTCAATTTTCAAGGGCCAAGATTGTGGTACTTTGCTCTAGCAGACTTTGGAGACACAGAACCACTGTCCAGATTTTGCTATCTTTCAGATCCATGAAATGACTATTATAAAAAAGATAGATTCAGAAAGATAGATTAAGATTTATCTGTTAAGTTTTTTTTCCAGTGGCTGTAGAGATTGGCCGATGTCTAAGAGTGCTTACTGTTCTGGCAGTGGACTGAAGTTCAGTTCCTAGTGCCCATGTCAGGCACCTCTAACTGTCCCAGGGGTTCCTATGCATTCTTCTGGCCTCCACGGACATACACCACACACACACACACACACACACACACACACACACACACACACACACACACACACGCACGCACATACATACACACACATATCCTTAAAATATTTCCAGAACAGAGGATGTATAAAATTAACAAGTTTAAAAACAAAATGCTTCAATGGAGTAGATATTAATTCATGTGAGAATAAAACATTGTCAGAGACAGGCCATCATCTATCTGAACAATGACGAGCTTACTTTGTGTTTATTTAAATGTCAAAACCTCGAAATCCACAGCTAAAGAGGGCTTTTTTCTTTCTTTGCAGAAAGAACACGAGAGCTCGCCTGCCGGGAAGTGTGTTTATTACCCAATCTCACCTATTCGCTTCCCTCCTTCAATTTTTCTCCTGTGACTTTTCTGCAACCAGCAGAGGAAACACAGACTGTTATGGGACTCTTTCCAAATCACTCCAGTGTCCAAAGCTTCACTGAGAGTTGCCAAGGCATCACGAATGGATTTCCGATGTGCTCTTTGTGTTTGATCTGCGAATCCAAAGGAGACGTGGATTTCATTTCTCAGGAACAAACATCAAAAGGTAAACACAAAGGAATAGAGTAACATTTGCCAAGTCTAAATTAAGTCATTCTGGAAAGAAAAAAAAAAAGCATCCTAGGGCTGGAGAGCTAGCTCAGTTGGTAAAGCAGTTCTTGCACCACAATGTAAAGAACTGAGTTGGAACACCAGAATCCACAAAAAAAGTGGGCACGAGACTGGGTGATGGGGGTGCATGCCTTTAATCCCAGCACTCTGGAGGCAGAGGCAGACACAGATGGATCCCCATGAGTTTGAGGCCACCCTGGTCTACCGAGTGAGTTCCAGGACAGAGAAACCCTGTCAAACAAACCGAAAAGTGGACGCAGAGCCTGGAGAGATGGCTTAGCAGCTGAGGCCTTTCAGAGGACCAGCCTCCACACTGACCATCTCACAACTACCTGGAACTCTCGCTCAGGGCATCTGGTACACTCTTCTGGCCTCTGCAGGCACTGAACTTATGTCTATATATGCGCACAGAGATGCATAATAAATATTAAAGAAAACACTGGCATGCTGGTGAGCCTGCTTGTCATCCCAGAGGCACTGAGGAGTGAGGCAGAGACAAGCAGATCTCTGGAAGACAGCCAAGGCTACTTAGTGAAGGTCTAGATCAATGAAAGACCCCACCTCGGGCAGAAGGCAAAAGGCCCCTGAGGAATGACACCCAAGGTTGTCTTCTGACCTTCATCTGCCTGTGCATGCCCGAATACACTGTGCACGTCTCCTCCCGCCACGCACATGCACAAGCATTCCGTTTTAACATCTAATAGCACTGAAACTCTCAGTGGTGTGGCTTTTGATAAAAGATTTCACAGGACTTTGTAATGTTCATCAATTTTAGTTTAGTTTATTGAAGACAAAATACTCCTTTGTGAAATCCATCAGAATGCCAGTGTAATTCACATGTGCTTGCTAGCTAAATGGTTAGCCAGATGTTCTTTTCAAAGACAATGATTGTTTAAAAAGCAGTTCTAAGCAAATACCTAAGCATTCACCCACTGAGTATGAGTTGGTATTTTATCTGGTTCTTCTGTGGGCCTCTTGTGGGCAATGTCTTTGTCTTTATTACCATATCCCTTCCTTCAGCATCATGCCCAATATAAATCATAACAGATACTTAATAAATATTTGTTGATTGAAGGAATATATATACATACATATATACATATATACACACACACATATATATATCTCTGCAGTGCCTAATGGGGTACTGCATGTCATCATAGCTTCCACCATCAACTTGATATAAACCTAGTCACATGGGGAGAGGGAACCTTAACTGAATAATTGCCCAGATCAGTTGACCTGTGGCCATGTCAGTGAGACATTTTCTTAGTTACTAATTCATGTTGCAAGCCCAGCCCACAGTAGGTGGTATAGTCCCAACTTAGGAAGCCTGAGCTTTATAAGAAGGGTAACTGAGTGAGCCAGGGAGATCCAGCCAGTAAGCAATACTCCTCCACGGTCTCTGCTTCAGTGTTTGCCTCCAGGTCCCTGCTTTGAGCTCCAGCTCTGGCTTCTCCCAATGATAGACTGTAACCTGTAAGATAAAGAAACCCAACTTGCTTTTGGTTGGTGTTGATAAAAAGCAAAAAGAGCATACGTAATATGAGACCCACATGTATGATAAAGTTGATTGAACTGAGTCAAATTTATCACTGAGAAACAAGTAATTCATTCACAATTGTAAAATATGCTGGTGGCCTCAAGCCTCAATATTGGATCACCACCACTATCATCATATCATCACCATCACCATCACCACCACCATCACCACCACCACCATCATCATCATCACCATCACTACCATCATCATCACCATCACCACCACCACCATCATCATTATCACCATCACTACCATCATCATCACCACCATCACCACCACTACCATCATATCATCACCACCACCACCACCACCATCATAACCACCACCATCATCATCATCACCACCACCATCACCATCATTACCACCACCATCATCATCATCACCATCATCACCATCATTACCACCACCATCAGCAGCAGCACCATCACTACCCTCATCATCACCACCATCATCATCACTATCATCACCACCACCATCATCATCATCATTACCACCACCACCATCATCATCATTGCCACCACCACCATCATCATCATTGCCACCACCACCATCATCATTACCACCATCATCATCACCTATTCAGCAGAAATGCTCCTGTGTCACTAGTTACTGATGTTTTTTTCATTCTTTGAGAATAAGAATAAGATTTCTTGACCTTGGCTTTGGGCAAAACTTTTAACCCTGCAGTCTTATAACCATCCTAAGATTCTGCCCTGAATCTACAGAAAGCAAGTTGGGGTAATTCCTCTGCGATGATGGAAGACTAGGAAGCATTTTAAAAGCAGGTGTCTGGGAGACATCACTGCTCTGCTGCCTCAAACACAGGTGAACATGGCTTTGAAATGTGTCACAGTCACTCTGTGTAAAAAAAAAAATCATCCCATGGACAGTGGCTTGAAATGCAGCAACCTCCTCTTCCTTTCTCTTCTCTTTTCCCTTCCCCTCCCCCTTCTCTGCTCTTCTTCCTTGTTGTTCTCCCCTCCCCTCCCTTCTTCAACCTCCTCTGGATGGAATGGGTGCAGGTGAACTTTTCTGGCTTGGGGTGTTTCATACTGTTGCAGGTAGTGAGTGGATGCAGCAACCAGAGAACCAGGGCCTCTGGGGGCAGCTGCGGTCCTTCCTCCTCACACAGTCACCTAGGAAGAGTGAAGATCTTTTGCTTTAAAAAAAATTATTTATTTTTATTTTTTGTGTGTAAATGTTTTGCTTTTATCTGTGCACTCAGGAATGCAGTACCCACAGAGGCTGGAAGAGGGCACTGGATCCCCTAGGACTGGAGTTACAGACAGTTGTGAGCTGCCATGTGGGTGCTAGGAATTGAACCTGGGTCCTCTGGAAGAGCAGCCAGTGCTCTTGACTGCTGAGCCATCTCTCCAGCCCCCACTTTCTCTTTATGCATTTGTCTCAGTAGGCATTCAGGTGGCTTCCCTATTTCAGTCATTGTGACTGAGGGAATACAAATATGTCTTTGAGGTCCCTTTTTTGGATACGTGTCAGAAAGTGTGCTTGTTAGAGTCAATGGTGTTTAGATTGTTCATTTTTGGAGGAACTTATTATTTCCCAAACTGAATGGGTCGTTTTGCCCACTATCAGTACAAGTACTCTAAATTCCCCACACTTCTCAACAGTACTGTTCATCGTTTTTACAGAAGTTACACTGACAGGGGTCAGATTGTATCTGACTGCAGTGCTGACTTGCATTTCTATGGTGATGAGTGATGTTGAGTGTGTTCTATGAGTGTTGAGTGATGTTGAGAGTGACCATTGGTCCTCTGTCGCTCTTTTATGGATGTAGATCTTTTAACAGATGTAAATATCTGTTCTAGTTCTTAGCGCAGGTTTGTCTTGAGACACGGTTTTCTTATGCTACCCAACATGGGTGTGAACTCCAGTGGTGGTCCTGCTTCAGCTTCCCGCGTAGCTGAGACAGCAGGCACTACCCCTAACCTGACATCTGCCCATTTTAAAACTGGTTGTCTGTTCTTCTCTTTGTTCCTCCTTCCTTGACAGGAATTCCTTACATATCCTGGATATTAACTTTTCTCAATTATGGTCTGTGAATATTTTCTCCCATTCTGTGGGTCGCCTTCTCACTCTGCTGATGGTTTCTTTTATATTGTCTTTCCAATCACATTCACCAAGGATTTCCTTGCAGCAAGCCATACATTGGACCTTTGCATGATGAAAAAGGCATACATTGGGCCTTTTCTTGGCGACTCTAGACTCTGGTCTTAGTGTCCCAAAGGACAAAGTGGAATTGCACCACCTTTTCCTGTCTAATCATGTAATGTCATTTTTCCACATTTGACTATGTTAGGATTGGGTCTGGGGTCTTGAGAAAATGAGCACACAATCCAGTATTGCAGAAAGACAGAAAGGCTTGCTTCAGCAGAAGGGGGCGTAGCCAGCCTTAACCAAGCAAGCAAGTCCCGCAGGGGTCCCACTGGATTTTTATTTCTAGTTCCAAGGGATTCTGCGCCTCACTCTGAGTGGCCAGAGCTCGGTCTCACATTCTTATGCTTCTGGCTAACTTAAGCAATACTTTTGATAAACTGAGAACAGGATGGAACTCTGAGTACTTTCTTTGATCTTAGAAGACTGCTGACTAGGGAAGGATTTTTGCTGGGTGGCGTCTTTACGAAGTTCTTTAAAGACAGGGCTTGGTTAAACCTTTGATACAGAAGACAATATGTTTCATTTACATCCCCACAGCTCAGCCGCCTATTTAACTCTCTAAGACTCTACGGGGAGGGAGTTATCTCCCCCTGTTTGTGGGAGGTTGGTAAAGTTTTGGGGTAACTGAATTGTGTCCTCTCAAATTTTAATGTGGTGAAGTATTAATCATCGGGATATAAGACTGTGACGTTATGTGGAATAAGATCATCCTAGATATGATTTTGTTAAGATGAGATCATCAGCCTGGAGCCTAATCCAGGATGACTGATGTCCTTATATGAAGGAGAAGTATGATTCTTTAAGTACTCGCGAGGCAAGTGTGAAGACCTGAGTTAGATACTCAGAACCAGAGAGAAAAGTTGTCTATGTAACACACCCCTGTAATCCCAGCAATGGAGACAGAAGGATCCCTGGGGTTGACCATCTGATTTAGCCAATCAGCAAGCCCCAGGTTCCAACGAGAGAACATGTCTCAACAGCACACAGTTCTGCAGAATATCATGGCTTGCTTCTCCCTCCACATGGACATGCACACATGCACTCTTGAACACACACGCCAGTTTACCTGTGCACACACCATGCAGATATGTGGACACAGAGAAACAGACTCGTCGGGAAAGATGAAGAAAGAGACCAAGGTTGTGCTTCCATGAATCAATGAATGCCAGCGATTGCTGCCCACCTCCAGAAGAGAGGAACAAGTGCAGTCTTCTCCACAGTCCTGAAGGAGCCAAGCCTGCTCATACTTTAGTCTTTCACTTCCAGCCTTAGGTCTATGAGCTAGAGACCGGCTGGAAAGCTGGCTCAGCAGTTAAGAGCACCGACTGCTCTTCCAGGGAACCTGGGTTCAATTCCCAGCACCCACATGGCTGCTCACAACCCATTGTAACTTCAGGCTCAGTGCCTTCTTCTGGCTCCCATGGGTACCAGGTGTGCACATGGTATGCACACACAAAGGTAAAAACTTCCATGCACATAAAAATTTTAAAAAGAAAAAGAAGTATGAGAAAAAATCCTGTTCTGTAGGCCACCCAGTTTATAGGACTTTGTTACATCTCTAGAAAGCATGGGCAATGTGGAGTGGAAAACACTGTGACCCTTTTGAAAAACTTGATCTGTCCCAGATCAGGAACAGATATTCATGGAAATATCTGTGTGTTCTCTGAGAGGTTCCAATCCTATTTTAATCTTACTCCTATCATTTTCATGATTTTTAAAAAAATCACCTTGATAATTAATTTTAGTGTACATAACTTTGTTTTCTATTTTGTTTTAAAGAAAAGAAATTTAAGAGTTTGTTTGTTTGGTTATATATTTTTTTTTGAGACAGGGTCTTGCTGTGTACCTCTGTGAGACTTGGTACTGACTACATGACATTCATGTTCCTCCAACCTGTAAGTCTTGCCTCAGCATCCTGAGGGTTACAGGTGTGCACCGTTACGCCCAGTGAGACTCAGCTCTGAATTGCGTCTTCTTACTAAATTCTACCACTCTGAAAATACCCTCCCTTAATCTCTTTCTAGGTCTCATCACGACAGGCTCAATGGAAGTGAAGGCAAATGACTTTTACTCACCCTGCCAGCACTATAATGTCACCGTCGCTCTTCTAGTTGACGCTGTGAAGGAATACAACGCTACCTGTACCCCTGAAGCCCACCCTGGAAAACTCACAGGTGTAGAAGATCCACCTAGGGGAGAGTCTCTAAACCACACTTGTGGAATTATGGAAAACACGAGTAATTGTACTCATGTTTCCTTGCGCCTAGCAATAGATGTGAAATGTAAGTTTGAAAGGAAATGAGAGGGAGACGGAGAAGTTGGGTATCCATACATAAAATTAAGAAGGGGCTATGAAATTCACCAGAAGTCAAGTAGCTGAAAATTTCATTATGGGAATAATACTGTCCAAAAATATTAATCTTTTTATCTGTTTACTTGTCTTTTAAAATGTGTTTTTATGGGACTCAGCCATAACCTGAGACAGAGGTGGTATGTCTGGGTTTGTGATTTGAGGGCCACCAAGGTCCTCTGCCCTAGGGTAACTGCAGCCTGTCTAGTATCTGTGCTTGATGGAAAATCACTACTCCTTAGTACCCAGAGGTGGGAGTTCTTCTCTTAAAGATTAGGCTCAGTGGTGTGTGTGTGTGTGTGTGTGTGTGTGTGTGTGTGTGTGTGTGTGACTGGCTGACTCTGAGGGGAAAGAAGCTCAGACATTTAAATTCTCTTCAAGGCTGATTAAGTTCCTTGCACCCTGTTCTGAACCCCACATTTAATATTTTCTGCTAAGCGGTGTGCCCCCACCTCACCCATAAAATGTATTGTTAGAAAGCATTTTATAATATATTCATTTAGTGAGTACCTTCTGTATGTCAAGAACCATGCCCAGATGGGGGCCAGGAGTCAGACGAACATAAAACCAGAGAAAAGAATCACACAGCCCCCTCGAGCTGCAGGTGCTCTGACAGAACTGTTTGCTAGGCATTTTGGTACTCTAAAAAGATGGAAGCTTTCTCCATCACTTTAGAATTCTTTACTATAGCTTAATCATTTTAAAGGTAGTTAATAGTTTTAAATTATGCCTATAGCAAATATATACGGTGTAATCTCCTCAAATGATACAGTTAACTGGGCACCAAGTGTTCAGTCACAGGAGTCTCTGGGGACATTTTCCATCCAAGCTGTAATAGTGGCAGAAACAGGGTCTAATCACTCATCCCCCGGCTGCTCCTCAGCTTAGCTCAGTCCTCTGCCTTCCGTTGCTGCCCCATGCCCCTTGCTCTTGCTGTACCTTTGTTAATTTGAGGGCATATTCGGGGCTGCATGGCCCACGACCAAGATGATTAATCGCACACAACCCTGATATAAGGCTGCTTTGTGGCACTCTCAACGTACAACGAGGAAATTGATATTGGCATCACCTGGAAGTGAAATTAAATGCCAAGGTTTTGAATTAAATGGATCCCTGGGAGCCACTTGGCCAATTTCCTCATTTAGTAGCTTCATTTAATATATTGGAAAAGTGTTCAGGAGAGCAAGGGTCCCTGTTACCGTTAAGGAGGCAAATAGCTCTTCTGCTGAAGGCCTACGCCTCCACTTTGCCTCTTATCTCGTGCTCTGTATCATTGTGTTGAATCTTTTTATTTTATATATATTTATTTGTGTGTGCATGGATGCCATGACACATGAGTACAGGCCAAAGGTCAACTCGCAGGAGTTGGTTCTGTCCTTCCTCCATGTGAGTTTTCCGGGCAGACCTCAGAGGGTTGGCGAGTACCTATGCCCGCCACCTTTATTGATTTTTACAGTGCCTAAATTTTTTCTTTTTAATTTTTACAGCTGTCACTTGTTCCGTGAAGATCACTTGGTACATTTTAGTGCTATTAGTTTTTATGGTCGGCATCATCCTCATTATCCACAAAATCCTTGAGGAGCACAGGAGAGTGCAGAGGTGGCAGAGTAAGTACTGGGAAATAGCCCATGGCCATATGGCTTTGCCCAGGGAAACACGTACAAACACCTGTCTGCCCCAGATTTTCTTTTTAGTTCAGTTGGCCATTTACTGTGTTCCTCCTATGTGTAAATGCTGGTTCTAGAGAATCTAAATGGAAAGACTGCAGCACCACCATTCAGGGGCCATTCTCCTACATGGACAGGCAGACGGTCAAGAAGAAAGGCAGGGTGAAAAGGAGGAGTTGTCCCAATGGTGGCTGGGAGGGCTTAGTGGAAGTGAGGGCAGAAGACGTGGTGAACTTGCAGAGCTAGAGACCCAAAACAGAGGGGTCTCTAGGTGACAATATGAGAGTAAACAATCTTTAATAAGTATAGGGGGTGTCGATGGAGTTTGGGTGGGGCAGAACTAAAAGGGCTTCTTAAGTCAGAGTAGTAGGAGCAGTGTTAAATTGGTAATTAGCATAACCTGGGCACTCACCTAGCCGGACGGATTGTAAGTCTGCACGTGCATATCCTGGCTACATATCAGACTTGATTGACAGTTCTTCGGTAATTAGTTGATCTCTTAAAGACTGTATAAAAAACACCGCCATGATAACAGGATCTGAAGACATCAGATCCTCGTATTACCTCTATAGCTTTGAGTGAGTTACCATTGCTAAACATGGTTTTCCTCAGCTGTCCTACAGGGTACTTGCCTCTGCCACATGGAGCTGGGGTAGAAGCTGAAATAAAGAGATCACCCAAGGAGTTGAGCACTGTCAGGGCACAGCCGGTTCTCTCTCTCTCTGGTTTCTCTGGGTTTTTTGTTTGTTTGTTTGTTTTGCAATGGATTTCTCTGTGTAACAGCCTTGGCTGTCTTGGAACTCACTCTGTAGACCAGGCTCTTGTCAAACTCACAGAGATCCACCTGTCTCTGCCTCCCAAGTGCTGGGATTAAAGGTGTGTGTGACCACCTGATTCCCAATGAAGGCTTGTAGTATGGCTGGGTGCGTTCACTTCTTAGGCGCTTACGTTCTTTGACAGGCAAGGTTGTTTAATAAAGAATGTTCACCTGCAGCAAGGGTGCTGTTGATTCTTTGAATTAATTCTTTGTTGCTGGGATTCTTTTGAGAGTCGTTTCAGAACAAGTCTCATCTCTAATCCCTTAGTAATAAAGGTCTGCCGCGTCATGGTTAATGACATGACCGTGTTGTGTCTTTGTAGAATGACAGTTTCCAGTAGGTGATCAAAGCATGTGTCCTGGATGGCCTCAACTGTCAACTTGACACAGCCTAGAATAACCTCAGCAGGGAGTCTCAAGGGGTGCATTGCCCAGATCAGCTTGGCCTTGGTCGTGTCTGTGTGGTGGTGGGGTTGTCATGATTCCTAACTGATGTAGGCACCATCCCTTAGCGGGTGGTCCTGAGTGGATAAGCAAGCTAGCTGAGTACAACAAGCCAGACTGCAAGCCAGCTAGCTAACAGGCGGCAGCCTCCCTGGTTCCTGCTCTACTGCCTGGCTGTGAGCTGAGTTCCTGGTGGGAGGTGGCACCATACAGAACAGTTAGCAGGGCTGCCTTGACTCCCATCAGTGCTAGACTGTGACCCAGAAGTATAAGACAAATAAGACCTTTCCCCTTTTTGTCTTGGCATTTGTCATGGCCACCGGATAAAACCAGAGCAGTATGGAAACAGTACTATTATTTTTGTTTTTTGCAGAAAAAGGGGGAAAATTCCTAAACTCAGGTAAGTTAGCAGTTTCGTACAAATCCACACAATTAATAAAATGCCGGAGTAAAGCTTGGCATCTTCTAGGCATTGAAATGTGTGGTAGTTGAAAATAATTAAAAGTTCTACATTTCTTGAACCATTTTTCATGTATGAATACAGACTAAGAAAGAAAGATACGAGGTAGGAAATGCCTAGAAAGACATGGGCCACAGTGGGAAGAACGTTAAAGTCTTTCAAACGTCTAACCAGAATACAAATTCGATGGCTTTCAGAGGTTTTCCTTGCAAGTCTAAGTATATAAAGCAATGAAAAATATCATAATACTCATGCTACTTACTAAATATAATTAATCTGCAATACTTCTTAAATATTCTGCGTAGCATATCCATATAGATAAAAATAGTATTTTGTAAATGCTGGCTGGTGCTTTTCAAGAGTAGATGGACATAACAGTATTTATGGTAGTGGAGAAACCATTACTTTTAGAAAGAGACTGGTTTTGTTGTTGTTATCAGTGTGTGGTTTTTTGTTTGTTTGTTTGGAGATAGGAATTGATTGTGTGGCTCTGGCTGGCCTAGAACTCACTGTGTAGACAAGGCTGGCCTTGAACTCACGTAGATATATCTGCTTCTGCCATCGGGGTACCGGGGTTAAAGGCTTGTGCCCACATGCCCTTGTGTTGGTTAGTGAAAGAAGACTTAATGATAAAAACTCCTGCTGCCTTGTTGATCCAGATGCCCTTGTGAACGATCCTGTCTCCTTGACTATCCTTTAAGCCAGCACAGGGAGCACAGTGAGAATGTGACTTTGGAAGGGAGTGGTACAAAGGCCACTATGTAGTCCAGGCTACCTTCAGACTCAGGATCCTTCTGCCTCAGTCTCCCAAGCGCTGCAATTAGAGACCTAAACCACCACAACTGGCAGAATGTGCTCATTTGTTATCTAAATCTTTAATTTCTTTTCTTGGAATAGGTCGTAAACCCAAGTCTACATCCGTTCTCTTAAGAGGAAGTGACTCTGCAAAGCTGAGTGTCTTGAATATGAGGGCTATTCCAGGTGAGTTCTGCAGTATCAAACAGCACAGGGCGGGAAATGGCAAAGCAGCGCCCTCTCCGTACACAGCAAACTCCAGACCCGAGTTCATTTTAAGTAGCCTTGAGTTTAGAATAAAGAAACTGTGGGCGACTGAAATCCAGCTTAGTACATCTCATTATCAGGGGACAGTTATGATCAAAGCCACCTCCTTACATAATGGAAAGTTTGCCTAATTGGCAAGAAGAAGCTCGCGTGAGTAGGCAGGGGAGAGCACGCCATGGGGAATGAGCCGAGGATTTATTTTTAAGCGAGACAAGATACCATTATTTCTCAGAGTTGCAAGAGGTAATTGTAGAGTGGGTTGAGCTTCTGCCGGAGCCTTCACTTCATGGGGTGTCGTTGTGTAAAGAGAACTTCTAATAGCCTCAATTAAAAAGGCCCCTGTCCTCGCCCGAGAAGCTGAGAGGGAGGAAGGGGATCCTAATTAGAGCAGCTAAGAGGGCTGTGAACACAGATGCCGGTTCCAACTTCATCTTTCTAATTGCAAGGCCTCCTTTAGAATTCCTGCTGTCAAACCACATTAAAAAGAAAGCCGATGATGTGGACTGGGTAAAGTCCTTTTCCTTTCACCAAAGAGAATGGACTTTTAAAAAACTGGAAATTCCACCTAGGTAGGGCCTTGGGCATGCTAGGCAAACACTCTACACCACTGAGCTATGCTCCCCCACCCTCCCCCCTTTTTAATTTTGAGGTAGGATCCCACTAAATCGCTCAGGCTGGCCTTGAATTGGCTCAAATTTATGACCCTCCCTCCCACTTCAGTATTACAGGCTTGTGTCACAAGGCCTGGCTTGCATTTAGATTCCATTTTAATCTCTTCCAGTCTGTGAGACAGTTCCTGGCTATTCTCTCTCTCTGTCAGACAAGGGCATACTATGTAGCCCAGGCTGGCCTCAAGCTATTATTTCTGTCTCAGTCCTCCCCTCCCCCGCCACAGTAGGATTATGCTCATTTGCCTGGCAACAGAGAATGCTTTTTGACGTCTTTTTGATATTGTTTATATTCTTTGTCTCCAGCGGGTGAACAGGCCCTCGAACTAGTTGAGATGCTTGCAAGAAAGGAAGCTTCATATCTGGCGTGTAAACTCTTTTCAAACACGAGAGGAAACTAGATAAGCTCTTGCCTTCCCCTGCAGGACAATAGCAGCCACCTAGAGACCCACCCAGCATTTCACCCGGACCGTGTGCCCAAGGGTTTTGTTAACTACTGAAACAGGCAGTCACATTAAGACCTTTAGCCTGGGAACAAAATAGCCTGGATGCATCTAAAGATCTCAATCTACATAATCAGGCAACAGAAAATTATTAAGCCAGGGTTAGTAGTAAGCAGCAGCTAGAAAATTCTTAACATCAGCTGTCTAGGAGTCAAGTTAATGGGAATTTTGTGTGGTTCACAAAAATTTGGTTTAATTAATGATATAAAAGTCCCTAGAGTTCTCTTAGGGTGAGAAATCAATTTTTAAAGGAAGAAAATGGCGATTCTTCTGTTCGTCTCTCTTGTCTAGTGTACCTGCTTGTACCCCAGGAATGGTTCAGCCCACCTCTGCTGAGTTTTGTGACTGCCTGAGGAAGCCTGGCCATTTCCGTTTCCTAGCCATAATTCTGAGCACAGCAGTCTTGTCTGAGAACAAGTCAATTGTTCCCCTGTCACCTCAGATAATTGCGGGAGTCACAAATTTTAAGGCCTGGCTAGCCACGAGATGAACCTCACAAGTTATATTTATGAGCCTGAGGTTTTCCTGCCCCTGAAGAAGCTGTCTTGGGGCTGCCTTCTCTGTAACGGCTCTCACTAAAAACCCTCTGGCTTTAGTATCAGGCATATAGTAGGAATGTTCAGGGCAGACCCAGGGGGGGTGACTTTTTTTTTTTTAAGGCCAAGAATCTTTTTGAGGCTTAGCATCTTCAAAAGGAAAAGGGGGAGGTCCTTCTCATTTATCGTCTTTTACCCTGAAAGCACCCCCCTTCTTCATTCTAAGCCGCTCTTTTCGAGTGAGAAGTGGGGAAGAAATCATGTCTCCCCTGAGCTCTTTAAGGCTGCTCTTTGTCATGATGGATTACAGGCAGCAGCGAGAGGTAAGGGAAAATGTGCCCCTGTGAGTCTCCGGAAATGCGGTACCATGAAGAAAAGAAGCGGAATTCAAAAAAGTGACGCCTGTCACATTCAGCTGAGGCTGTTGTCAGTGCTAGCTGCTCGCTCCAGAATGGCCCTGTGGTTCATGACCTACAATGTAGTGTTGCCACACAGGTACACACACTGGGATGTAGAGAGGCTCGGCCGTCCCCAAATCATCATCCTCTAAAAAACAAGCAAGGAGGACTCAGCAGGACAGAGCCTGTCACTATTAGAGCCATATGGAACAAGTGTGCCTCTGATGCTCTTCTCCTTCCCCGAGAAACATGATGGTTCATGTTGTCTGTCTTGGTGTTAATTTCCTTACCATCTTATCCATTCAGTGATTATCGTCATGTGGGTGACGACTTCGCTTTACCTGTCCTGTATCCTTCACTGTAGCATAGCTTTTGAGATCCCATTCATTCATGATAAGAGTTTATGACACAGTACAACCCTAGGGAGAAATGGGTATAGAAAAGGGGAGGTGATGTCATGGCACACACTTTTAATCTCAGCACACAGGAAGGAGGCAGAGACAGGCTGATGTCTGTGAGTTCGAGGCCAGCCTGGTCCATGTAATGAGTTCCAGGACAACCAGAGCTGCACACTAAGACCCTGTCTCAAAAATATCGGAAATAAATTTAAAAATTGAAAAGAAATGAGTCTTAAGGTTGAGAAAGGTGAACACAGACATGAACATGGAATCACAGAGCAGGAATAACCAGAAAGAACATAATTCTCCTTCATTGGAAACATGAACAGTGAATTTTGTAGAACTGCTAAGGATATCAAAGAGCAACGAGGAACAATGACCATTTTAAGAAGGACATTTTAGAAGGGATTTTATTTTTTATGTGTGGGCATGCGTGTTTGCCCACAGAGTTCAGACAAGAGTGTTGGATCACCAAGAGCTAGAGGTGGTTGTAAACTGCCTGATATGGATTCTGGGCCCCAAATCCAGGACCCTCGGAAGAGCAGTGAGCACTGCTAACTTGCAGGCTATCCCTCCAATACCTGAGGAAGACATCTTGAGAAATGCTGGTTACGTTTTGTTGCTGTGATAACAGGACCAGAAACAACTTAACCAAAGGCAGAATTGATATCTGCTTACAGTGCCAGAGGGATGAGAGTCCACCCTGGCAGGGAGGCACAGCAGCAGGTGGCAGGCGCAGAAGCAGAAGCAGGAAGTTGAGAGCTCACATCTTCAAGCCCACCATGAATCAGAAAGAACACACTGGAAATGGAGCAAGTTTTTAGATTCTTAGACCTCTGAGAACGCACTTCCTCCAACAAGGCCATACTGCCTAAATATCCCTCAGAGAGCACCATCAGCTAGGGACCAAATGTTTAAATAGGTTATATGGGAGATATTCTCATTTAAACCACCATGCTAGCCTTAAAATATATCCCTAAGGGTTACAGTTTTTGCCTAGCATGAGAAAGATCCTAGACTCAATCTCTGGCAATACAAAAAAATTAACAACATCATCAAAAACAAAGTCCTCTAAGAGCAATGATTGATGGATTGGCTCTATAGAGAAACCAGGAACAAGGCCGTAGGAACTGGTCTAGGACATAAAGAACGGGTTGCAAACACTGCAAAGTCACTTTGAGTGACTGCAAAAGACTAATTGAGCGGGGAATCAGTAAGTTGCCTATAGAAGCCTTAGGAACATTAAGAAACCTGATATGATGGATGGATAGAGACAGAGACCCACATTCACACCAGAGCAATGGATTGAGCTCCCAAGGTCCAGTCGAAGAGCAGAAGAATCTTCATCCGGCGACGGATGGAGATAGAGACAGAGACCCACGTTGGAACACTGGACTGAGCTCCCAAGGCCCAGTTGAAGAGCAGAAGGAGGGAGAAGATGAACACAGAAGTCAGAACCGCAAGG